>OY744481.1:140035513-140129564 GCA_963556165.1 Tipula helvola
GAAGAAACTTGAAGAAACTTGAAGAAACTTGAAGAAACTTGAAGAAACTTGGAAGAAACTTGAAGAAACTTGAAGAAACTTGAAGAAACTTGAAGAAACTTGAAGAAACTTGAAGAAACTTGAAGAAACTTGGAAGAAACTTGAAGAAACTTGAAGAAACTTGAAGAAACTTGAAGAAACTTGGAAGAAACTTGAAGAAACTTGAAGAAACTTAAATAAAATTGAAGAAACTTGAAGAAACTTGAAGAAACTTGAAGAAACTTGAAGAAACTTGAAGAAACTTGAAGAAACTTGAAGAAACTTGAAGAAACTTGAAGAAACTTGAAGAAACTTGGAAGAAACTTGAAGAAACTTGAAGAAACTTGAAGAAACTTGGAAGAAACTTGAAGAAATTTGAAGAAACTTTAAGAAACTTTAAGAAACTTGAAGAAACTTGAAGAAACTTGAAGAAACTTGAAGAAACTTGAAGAAACTTGAAGAAACTTGAAGAAACTTGAAGAAACTTGAAGAAACTTGAAGAAACTTGAAGAAATTTGAAGAAACTTGAAGAAACTTGAAGAAACTTGAAGAAACTTGAAGAAACTTGGAAGAAACTTGAAGAAACTTGAAGAAACTTGGAAGAAACTTGAAGAAACTTGAAGAAACTTGAAGAAACTTGAAGAAACTTGAAGAAACTTGAAGAAACTTGAAGAAACTTGAAAGAAACTTGAAGAAACTTGAAGAAACTTGAAGAAACTTGAAGAAACTTGAAGAAACTTGGAAGAAACTTGAAGAAACTTGAAGAAACTTGGAAGAAACTTGAAGAAACTTGGAAGAAACTTGAAGAAACTTGAAGAAACTTGAAGAAACTTGAAGAAACTTGAAGAAACTTGAAGAAACTTGAAGAAACTTGAAGAAACTTGGAAGAAACTTGGAAGAAACTTGAAGAAACTTGAAGAAACTTGAAGAAACTTGAAGAAACTTGAAGAAACTTGAAGAAACTTGAAGAAACTTGAAGAAACTTGAAGAAACTTGAAGAAACTTGAAGAAACTTGAAGAAATTTGAAGAAACTTGAAGAAACTTGAAGAAACTTGAAGAAACTTGAAGAAACTTGAAGAAACTTGGAAGAAACTTGGAAGAAACTTGGAAGAAACTTGAAGAAAATTGAAGAAACTTGAAGAAACTTGAAGAAACTTGGAAGAAACTTGAAGAAACTTGAAGAAACTTGAAGAAACTTGAAGAAACTTGAAGAAACTTGAAGAAACTTGAAGAAACTTGAAGAAACTTGAAGAAACTTGGAAGAAACTTGGAAGAAACTTGAAGAAACTTGAAGAAACTTGAAGAAACTTGAAGAAACTTGAAGAAACTTGAAGAAACTTGAAGAAGCTTGAAGAAACTTGAAGAAACTTGAAGAAACTTGAAGAAACTTGAAGAAACTTGGAAGAAACTTGAAGAAACTTGAAGAAACTTGAAGAAACTTGAAGAAACTTGAAGAAACTTGAAGAAACTTGAAGAAACTTGAAGAAACTTGAAGAAACTTGAAGAAACTTGAAGAAACTTGAAGAAACTTGAAGAAACTTGAAGAAACTTGAAGAAACTTGAAGAAACTTGAAAAAATTTGAAGATACTTGGAAGAAACTTGGAAGAAACTTGAAGAAACTTGAAGAAACTTGAAGAAACTTGAAGAAACTTGAAGAAACTTGAAGAAACTTGAAGAAATTTGAAGAAACTTGAAGAAACTTAAAAAAAACTTGAAGAAACTTGAAGAAACTTGAAGAAACTTGAAGAAACTTGAAGAAACTTGAAGAAACTTGAAGAAACTTGAAGAAACTTGAAGAAACTTGAAGAAACTTGAAGAAACTTGAAGAAACTTGAAAAACTTGAAGAAACTTGAAGAAACTTGAAGAAACTTGAAGAAACTTGAAAAAATTTGAAGAAACTTGGAAGAAACTTGAAGAAATTTGAAGAAACTTGAAGAAACTTGAAGAAACTTGAAGAAACTTGGAAGAAACTTGAAGAAACTTGAAGAAATTTGAAGAAACTTGAAGAAACTTGAAGAAACTTGAAGAAACTTGGAAGAAACTTGAAGAAACTTGAAGAAACTTGAAGAAACTTGAAGAAACTTGAAGAAACTTGAAGAAACTTGAAGAAACTTGAAGAAACTTGAAGAAACTTGAAAGAAACTTGAAGAAACTTGAAGAAACTTGAAGAAACTTGAAGAAACTTGAAGAAACTTGGAAGAAACTTGAAGAAACTTGAAGAAACTTGAAGAAACTTGAAGAAACTTGAAGAAACTTGGAAGAAACTTGAAGAAACTTGAAGAAACTTGGAAGAAACTTGAAGAAACTTGAAGAAACTTGAAGAAACTTGAAGAAACTTGAAGAAACTTGAAGAAACTTGAAGAAACTTGAAAGAAACTTGAAGAAACTTGAAGAAACTTGAAGAAACTTGAAGAAACTTGAAGAAACTTGAAGAAACTTGAAGAAACTTGAAGAAACTTGGAAGAAACTTGAAGAAACTTGGAAGAAACTTGAAGAAACTTGAAGAAACTTGAAGAAACTTGAAGAAACTTGAAGAAACTTGGAAGAAACTTGGAAGAAACTTGAAGAAACTTGAAGAAACTTGAAGAAACTTGAAGAAACTTGAAGAAACTTGAAGAAACTTGAAGAACTTGAAGAAACTTGAAGAAACTTGAAGAAACTTGAAGAAACTTGAAGAAATTTGAAGAAACTTGAAGAAACTTGAAGAAACTTGAAGAAACTTGAAGAAACTTGGAAGAAACTTGGAAGAAACTTGGAAGAAACTTGAAGAAAATTGAAGAAACTTGAAGAAACTTGAAGAAACTTGGAAGAAACTTGAAGAAACTTGAAGAAACTTGAAGAAACTTGAAGAAACTTGAAGAAACTTGAAGAAACTTGAAGAAACTTGAAGAAACTTGAAGAAACTTGAAGAAACTTGGAAGAAACTTGGAAGAAACTGGAAGAAACTTGGAGAAACTTGAAGAAACTTGAAGAAACTTGAAGAAACTTGAAGAAACTTGAAGAAGCTTGAAGAAACTTGAAGAAACTTGAAGAAACTTGAAGAAACTTGAAGAAACTTGGAAGAAACTTGAAGAAACTTGAAGAAACTTGAAGAAACTTGAAGAAACTTGAAGAAACTTGAAGAAACTTGAAGAAACTTGAAGAAACTTGAAGAAACTTGAAGAAACTTGAAGAAACTTGAAGAAACTTGAAGAAACTTGAAGAAACTTGAAGAAACTTGAAGAAACTTGAAGAAACTTGAAGAAACTTGAAAAAATTTGAAGAAACTTGGAAGAAACTTGAAGAAACTTGAAGAAACTTGAAGAAACTTGAAGAAACTTGAAGAAACTTGAAGAAACTTGAAGAAACTTGAAGAAACTTGAAGAAATTTGAAGAAACTTGAAGAAACTTGAAGAAACTTGAAGAAACTTGAAGAAACTTGAAGAAACTTGAAGAAACTTGAAGAAACTTGAAGAAACTTGAAGAAACTTGAAGAAACTTGAAGAAACTTGAAGAAACTTGAAGAAACTTGAAGAAACTTGGAAGAAACTTGAAGAAACTTGAAGAAACTTGAAGAAACTTGAAGAAACTTGAAGAAACTTGAAAAAATTTGAAGAAACTTGGAAGAAACTTGAAGAAATTTGAAGAAACTTGAAGAAACTTGAAGAAACTTGAAGAAACTTGAAGAAACTTGGAAGAAACTTGAAGAAACTTGAAGAAATTTGAAGAAACTTGAAGAAACTTGAAGAAACTTGAAGAAACTTGAAGAAACTTGAAGAAACTTGAAGAAACTTGAAGAAACTTGAAGAAACTTGGAAGAAACTTGAAGAAACTTGGAAGAAACTTGAAGAAACTTGAAGAAACTTGAAGAAACTTGAAGAAACTTGAAGAAACTTGAAGAAACTTGGAAGAAACTTGGAAGAAACTTGAAGAAACTTGAAGAAACTTGAAGAAACTTGAAGAAACTTGAAGAAACTTGAAGAAACTTGAAGAAACTTGAAGAAACTTGAAGAAACTTGAAGAAACTTGAAGAAACTTGAAGAAATTTGAAGAAACTTGAAGAAACTTGAAGAAACTTGAAGAAACTTGAAGAAACTTGGAAGAAACTTGGAAGAAACTTGGAAGAAACTTGAAGAAAATTGAAGAAACTTGAAGAAACTTGAAGAAACTTGAAGAAACTTGGAAGAAACTTGAAGAAACTTGAAGAAACTTGAAGAAACTTGAAGAAACTTGAAGAAACTTGAAGAAACTTGAAGAAACTTGAAGAAACTTGGAAGAAACTTGGAAGAAACTTGAAGAAACTTGAAGAAACTTGAAGAAACTTGAAGAAACTTGAAGAAACTTGAAGAAGCTTGAAGAAACTTGAAGAAACTTGAAGAAACTTGAAGAAACTTGAAGAAACTTGGAAGAAACTTGAAGAAACTTGAAGAAACTTGAAGAAACTTGAAGAAACTTGAAGAAACTTGAAGAAACTTGAAGAAACTTGAAGAAACTTGAAGAAACTTGAAGAAACTTGAAGAAACTTGAAGAAACTTGAAGAAACTTGAAGAAACTTGAAGAAACTTGAAGAAACTTGAAGAAACTTGAAAAAATTTGAAGAAACTTGGAAGAAACTTGGAAGAAACTTGAAGAAACTTGAAGAAACTTGAAGAAACTTGAAGAAACTTGAAGAAACTTGAAGAAATTTGAAGAAACTTGAAGAAACTTGAAGAAACTTGAAGAAACTTGAAGAAACTTGAAGAAACTTGAAGAAACTTGAAGAAACTTGAAGAAACTTGAAGAAACTTGAAGAAACTTGAAGAAACTTGAAGAAACTTGAAGAAACTTGAAGAAACTTGAAGAAACTTGAAGAAACTTGAAGAAACTTGAAGAACTTGAAGAAACTTGAAGAAACTTGAAGAAACTTGAAGAAACTTGAAGAAACTTGAAGAAACTGAAGAAACTTGAAGAAACTTGAAGAAACTTGAAGAAACTGAGAACTTGAAGAAACTTGAAGAAACTTGAAGAAACTTGAAGAAACTTGAAAAATTTGAAGGAACTTGGAAGAAACTTGAAGAAATTTGAAGAAACTTGAAGAAACTTGAAGAAACTTGAAGAAACTTGAAGAAACTTGGAAGAAACTTGAAGAAACTTGAAGAAATTTGAAGAAACTTGAAGAAACTTGAAGAAACTTGAAGAAACTTGAAGAAACTTGAAGAAACTTGAAGAAACTTGAAGAAACTTGAAGAAACTTGAAGAAACTTGAAGAAACTTGAAGAAACTTGAAGAAACTTGAAGAAACTTGAAGAAACTTGAAGAAACTTGAAGAAACTTGAAGAAACTTGAAGAAACTTGAAGAAACTTGGAAGAAACTTGAAGAAACTTGAAGAAACTTGAAGAAACTTGGAAGAAACTTGGAAGAAACTTGAAGAAACTTTAAGAAACTTGAAGAAACTTGAAGAAACTTGAAGAAACTTGAAGAAACTTGAAGAAACTTGAAGAAACTTGAAGAAACTTGAAGAAACTTGAAGAAATTTGAAGAAACTTGAAGAAACTTGAAGAAACTTGAAGACACTTGGAAGAAACTTGAAGAAACTTGAAGAAACTTGGAAGAAACTTGGAAGAAACTTGAAGAAACTTGAAGAAACTTGAAGAAAATTGAAAGAAACTTGAAGAAACTTGAAGAAACTTGAAGAAACTTGAAGAAACTTGAAGAAACTTGAAGAAACTTGAAGAAACTTGAAGAAACTTGGAAGAAACTTGAAGAAACTTGGAAGAAACTTGAAGAAACTTGAAGAAACTTGAAGAAACTTGAAGAAACTTGAAGAAACTTGAAGAAACTTGAAGAAACTTGAAGAAACTTGAAGAAACTTGAAGAAACTTGAAGAAACTTGAAGAAACTTGAAGAAACTTGAAGAAACTTGAAAAAATTTGAAGAAACTTGGAAGAAACTTGGAAGAAACTTGGAAGAAACTTGAAGAAACTTGAAAAAATTTGAAGAAACTTGGAAGAAACTTGGAAGAAACTTGGAAGAAACTTGAAGAAACTTGGAAGAAACTTGAAGAAACTTGAAGAAACTTGAAGAAACTTAAAGAAACTTGAAGAAACTTGAAGAAACTTGAAGAAACTTGAAAAAACTTGAAGAAACTTGAAGAAACTTGGAAGAAACTTGGAAGAAACTTGAAGAAACTTGAAGAAACTTGAAGAAACTTGAAGAAACTTGAAGAAACTTGAAGAAACTTGAAGAAACTTGAAGAAACTTGAAGAAACTTGAAGAAACTTGAAGAAACTTGAAGAAACTTGAAGAAACTTGAAGAAACTTGGAAGAAACTTGAAGAAACTTGAAGAAACTTGAAGAAACTTGAAGAAACTTGAAGAAACTTGGAAGAAACTTGAAGAAACTTGAAGAAACTTGAAGAAACTTGAAGAAACTTGAAGAAACTTGAAGAAACTTGAAGAAACTTGAAGAAACTTGAAGAAACTTGAAGAAACTTGGAAGAAACTTGAAGAAACTTGAAGAAACTTGAAGAAACTTGAAAAAATTTGAAGAAACTTGGAAGAAACTTGGAAGAAACTTGAAGAAACTTGAAGAAACTTGAAGAAACTTGAATTAACTTGAAGAAACTTGAAGAAACTTGAAGAAACTTGAAGAAACTTGGAAGAAACTTGGAAGAAACTTGGAAGAAACTTGAAGAAACTTGAAGAAACTTGAAGAAACTTGAAGAAACTTGAAGAAACTTGAAGAAACTGGAAGAAACTTGAAGAAATTTGAAGAAACTTGAAGAAACTTGAAGAAACTTGAAGAGATTTGAAGAAATTTGAAGAAACTTGAAGAAACTTGAAGAAACTTGAAGAAACTTGAAGAAACTTGAAGAAACTTGAAGAAACTTGAAGACACTTGGAAGAAACTTGGAAGAAACTTGGAAGAAACTTGGAAAGTTGGCGACGAATCCAAGGTAATTTCCGTTCTAGGAATAAAATATGATCCTGTTAAAGACAACTTCTCTTTTCAATTATCGCTACCCAAGACAAATAAATTTACCAAGAGATTGTTCCTTTCTGAAACATCCAGATCCGCTAGGTCTACTAGCACCAGTAACAATTCGCCTGAAAATACTGTTCCATTCACTTTTGCTAAAGGTCATAGGATGGGATGATGAACTCCCTCCAGATATCGAAGAAGAGTGGATTCTGGTAAGAACCCAATTAGAGGAATTAACTAAGGTTCAATTTTCCCGATGGTTTTACGCGTCAACTCATTTAGAACTCCATGGGTTTGCCGACGCATCGAAGGATGCGTATGCGGCCTTAACATATGCACGTGGGGTGGAAGGAACCATAGTCTGAACCAACCTAGTAGCGGCGAAAACAACGGTATCCCCGATAAAAACTATATCTATTCCTCGATTAGAGCTAAACGCGGCTACATTGCTCGTGCGTTTATTAGAATTAGCCCAAAGGTCCTTATGTTTATCATCTGAAGGTATTTTTGTACACCAATTCATCAATCACCTTAGATTGGCTATCTAATCCACCCAAGGTTTGGAAACCTATATAGCTAATCGAACGTCCAAAATCCTCATTTGCACATCTCGTAATCAGTGGTATCATGTCTCATTAAACCAGAATCCTGTCGATTGTGCGACGCGCGGTATCTCGCTAAAAGATTTACTACAAAATAGGTTTTTTTTTTATGGTCCCGATTTCCTTCTGAAACACACACATAAACTCCCGAATAAAGTATCTGAATCGAGCTTCGACGATCATGAAAAAGAAACGAGTTTTATCTAGCTGCGGTCCAGAAGCAATACTTAATTGTCGATGTATTGGCTGAACATTTTTCAAATTACCGAAAATTATCGAGAATAATGGTTTTGTTATTAAGATTTATTAGAAACATGAGATTAGAATCTCATCCACGAATTTTCAATTGCATAAGAGCCACAGAAATAAGCGAAGCTGAGATTGTTATTTTTCAACGCATCCAAGAAACGACATACGTAGGTGAAATTATTTCTTTAAAAAAATCGTTACCTTTAAATGCATCTGCTCATTTACTTTCTTTTTTTCCATTTATCGATGCACATGGACTGCTAAGAGTGGAAGGAAGACTAGGCCATCCAAGCTTGGAATATGATGTAAAACATCCCATTATACTTCCATCCAGCCACATAATAATTGAGAGAATGGTACGAGAGAAAATTATTCAACATCTGCATGCCGGACCAAAATTACTACTTACCACTTTAAAACACCGAATCATGAGTCCAAGAGCAAGAAACCTCTTCCGACGAATCATCCGCCAGTGTATAGTTTGCTGTCGACACAATGCTGTAATCCAACAACAGCTGATGGCCCTTCACGTAAACCCACCAGTCAGAGCATTTGTACAAACAGGTATAGATTTAGCTGGTCCATTTGCAGTGAAAACTCATCAAAGGCAACGACCTTAGATTTAGTATCTGATATGAGCACTGAAACATTCATGGGAGCCTTGAAATGATTCTGCACCACTCGAGGTGTTCAGTCAGATATATTTTACGACAATGGATCGAATCTAATTGGAGCAAGGAAGCAAAATTATTTGCCAAATTGTACTCATTTTCTGTTGTTCTGTTTATTCGTCAAGGGTGGCCCAAATATAATAAAAATCCTGTGCAAAGCTAATTTCCAATTTGTACAGCAACAAGTTATAAATAGTGATGGTGATTATGTTATAGATTAGTTTTCGAATTTGTAATTTCTATGGTGAAATAAAGTTGAAGTTCAAAATTGGTAATTATTTATGAATCAATCCAATAACTACAATAATAAAAATAATCCCGCAACAAATTGCCGTTTTATGTGATTTAACAAACTTTGTTTCTATTTATAAATTCATAACTTAAAAACGACTTCATAAACCTTTCTGGTAAATGAAATATTACACAAATTAATAGAAATTACGAGTAAGTTACATTTTAATTATTTACAAGTTTCCCAATCTAAAACTATCCCAAACCTTGTCGTAAATTGAACTTACAACTGATAGAATTCGACGAATAATACTTATGTATGTAATTACAAAAATTTAAATTATTCGTTATTCCATAAGTTTGACCTACATATAAAATTTTGAACTGAAAAATCCTAAACGGCAACATTTGTAATTTATCACTTGAGCTCAAAAATGAACTTGCAATGCAAATATTATAGTAGTTGAAGATGAAACTTAAGGTTAACTGAAAATGTTTCAACTTTTAACAAAAATATTTTCTCTTTAGTCCCGATTTATTTTTTTTTCTTTTGAATTTTTAAATAAAATAATTTCTATTAAAACTTTTTCTCTTTTAATTATAATTTTTTTAAAAACTAGTATTGACAAATGTTAACCGAAGTTTGTTTTAGGTTTTTTTTTATTTTGTTTGCAGTAAAAATAACTGCAATTGCACCACAAATTCCGTATAAAATAAAAACTTTACTAAGTTTGATTGATTTTAATTAAACTCTTCCTCTGCATAGTAGATTTTGGTACCACGTTCCAATTATAATGCTATCAACAAAAAATTCCTAGTTCGTGAAGTTGTGAGATGATTTTTATGATTTATACCAATCAACAAAAGCAGCAAATGTATATATGTTGTATATAAAATACTAAATTTATATTTAAATAATGCGCTGTGAAATAATCAGGTTTGTCATGAATATTCACAAAACCAAAAAAAAAAAATATTTATTCAGGAAGAATTAAAAAAAAAAAATAAAAAATTAATGCGAACAAAAATCTGGATTAAGATTTACCGAATATTAAAAGTTTAAAGTAAAACGGGAAAAAAGTTTAATGGGAGTTTTGTTACTTTGGCATATCTTTTCGTGCTTGTGTGTGTTCTTTTTTTTATTTAAAAATTTATTCCTACTTGTGTTTTCATTTTGTATTCCCTATATTTTCCTTGCTAATCAAATTTTATTACGCTTTTTGTAGAAATTAAAAGCATACCCAAATTTTGGTTAAAAAAAAAAAACAGAAATGTAAAAGTTAATTTTGGAAAATTAAAAATAAATTACAATTTGTTTCTGTTTGGTTGAATAATTACTTTTTTATGACAGGCAAAAGTTGCGGTAATGGATCTCTAAAGTTTGGAAATCTTTGTTTACATTTTTAGAAAATCTAAGCCCGACTTAGGGAATTCAAATTTTGATTAAACACAAAACACGTGTTTGGTGTACGCCTACGCTTTATTTTTGTTCGCTACAAATTCCAGGAAGGATTTCAATAGAACTTTTTAATCCATAAATACAGACGACGAAACTTTTCCAAGGAGTAGATCAAACATATAAAAAACGTAAGCCAGTTCGAATGATTGAAAATATTATGTAATTTCATTTACGTAGAAGTGGCTTCTCAGTTTTTCGAGTTTTTTTTTCGGGCGGCGGGTCTTCAACAACCAAGCAAGAATACTTATTACTATGCGTTAATTCAACGCTAGCTAGCTTAGTGAATTTATTCGTGCTTCGTTTTGATCGGATTGTAATATACCGGTTTATTCCGTTTGCACTAAATACTGACCTACATTATTTATTTATTTATTATTACCTACAGTAAATACATTACAATCGGTAAGTAAATATGTATAACAATTATCTAGACAGAAATTTAAACAAATCGTTTTAAAACGAATTTCTTGTCATGTTAAAGTCGAAAACATCGCAAACTGAATTAAAAAGCTGCGACATTCTCAAGACTGGTTCCGAAAGTGCAAAATTCGTAGAGAAAGGATCATAGCAATCGGCGACCGCGCAAATAGCATATGGGAGCGTAGATAGTGAAACGAGCAAGTAATTCGTCACAATCTATTCGGAAAGTCAGAACATCGTGAAAAGATAGCAGATCTGCATAAGATATCAGATGCAATGTCTCGTCGGTGATCCAAACGTTGTAGTTTTAATAAATTACAACGAACATTATAAGGTGGGAGAATAAATTAATACACTCACTCAGCGGGTTATCAACGAAGAGCATACAAAACAAATTGCTTCTGAACACTCTGAGTCCGAACTGAATGGCACTTATAAAATGGGGAACAGATCTGAGAAGCATATTCTAGAACTGAACGAACAAAGGCTACATACAGAGTTTTCAGTGTGAGCGGGTTGCAGAAGTCATTACAATTGCGCTTAATGAAACTTAGCATAATGTAAGATATTGTAATGATACAATCAATGTGTTTAGTAAAAGTTAAATCACAAGAAAAGGTTATGCCTAAGTCGGACATGAACGCATCCAAAAGAATGATAAATTCCTGCATTTACCCCACATTCAGCAACCTCATTAATAGAAGCAGATATTTTCATATCATCTGCGTGAATCAAACAATGTGCAAATTTACTAATTAATAGCACTTAAGAACATTTAGTGCCTATCAATGTCTCAAATGATTTCGACTCGACATGATGTCCACTTACTGTGGTAGACATTTAAGAACCAGCCGTACTATGAGATTTGTGCTATAGGCCCATATGTATATAACCGAAAATGAATTTTTCTGTTAATTTTTCATTTGATATCGTAGTAATTTATTTCATACTAAACAGATATTCAATGTTTACGTGATTGATTTCAATCCGGAAAACGAATCATTACGGTACTGAAAAAAACAGTCCGGTAAACGAGCCATTACCGTACAGAAAAATATAAAGCGAAACAATAATAATAACTAGGGTTACTTGATAATTTGAAAATCATTTGGATTGATTTTCTTTACATTTCAAACTCATGTTTTTACTTTAAAACTTCGAGAACAACCACTCAGTCAAAATAATGTAGAACTGGTGAATAAAATAGAAAACAACGCACGTGTACTCCAATATAACAATTAGTGAAACTTTGGAAATCACTAGGAAAATATAAGTAAACAACAATATAGATGTTCGGATCAAAGAAGACTTAATTAAATTATTAGAAGAAATACCAGTCAAACTTATTTCAAATTCCAAAATAAATTCTACATACAAATTGATGGTCTCACTATGGGTAGCCCTTTATCATTGGCCAATATTTATCTAAACCATTTCGAAAATAGTTACGTTTTAAACAACAAAAATTAATTTTACAAAGATGTTAAATACTGGCACGCTATGTAGATGACATTCTGATTTTATATTCGGGTACATGCACACAGTTAGCCAATTTTCTAAATTTCTTAAACAATGTTCATCAAAAAATTAAATTCACTTTGGAGATTGAAGAAAACAATAAGTATAAAGTTTTCTGGATTTAAGCCTAGAAAATTCTTATAAAATCAACATAAATTTAAAATAAATCGAAAATCGACGCAGACATATACCATCCATGCAAATTCCAATCATCCATTTCCTCACAAAACTGCAGCTTACAACCATTTAATTCAAAGATTGAATAATATTATGATGTCCGAACGGATATACGTCTTTTAAAGTGCAAATGAAAGTGTGATCAAATTACTTTTAGCAAAAAAAAAAAAACGTTTGGCAAACATTTCTTTGGCAAAGAAGTATGAATTGCAAATTCACTTATGTCAAATATTTGTTTAACAAATTTCTTTTTGGCAAATTATTCTTCAGGAATTATGAGGCATTTTGATCGCGCGATTAAAATGCCTCATAATTCCTGAAGAATAATTTGCCAAAAAGTAATTACTCTAAAATATGAACAAAATTTTCGCGTGCCGCGCCTGAATTAATAAAAATATTTTTGCTTCAAAATGAAAATTTAAATTCCGGAAAATGGAGATTTCCATTCTAATTTTACTAATAAATCTCTATTTTCCAGATAATTCCAAATTTCCGTTTTCAAGCAAAAATATTTTTATTAATTCCAGCGCGGGTCATCCTGCCAAATTTCATCACAATTATTACATAAATAGCCAAGTTACAGGCCGTATACCGAAAGTCTATCCAAAAATCATTTAAGCATTCCATTTTCACCGTACCTGTCAAGTTTAATCACAATAGGTCAGGAAACAGCTTAGTTATAGGCTAGTTATATTCCAAAAATGTATCCAATATCATATAAAAATTCCATTTACATCATACCTGTCAAATTGATAATAGATTTTTTGATTAAACATACATTTGCCATCCAATTGGTTTTGTCATATAATATTTGCCAAAGATATTTTGATGAAACGTAACTTTGTCAAAAATCGTTTGCCATTTAAAAGGCTCCCGTTCAATTACCAATGTATATTCTAAAATTTTCGGATTAAAGTAAACACGGATATGAATGTTTTTCTATACCGGGTGATTTTTTTAACCTGATACACTCAAATATCTCGGAAAATAAGCACTCTACGAAAAAAATGGTGAAGATCAAAATTTAATTATTCTGCGGGGGAAATACATTAGTGTTAAAATTAGTACCCCTCCCCTCCTTGTAGGAGGGGCGGGGGTAACTTTGAAACTAAACTAGGAACCCCTATTTTTTATTGCAGATTCGGATTCTACGGCTAAAAATACGTAGGATTTGACTGAACCATTTTTTTTGATTCATGAGAGATGGCGCTGTAATTGACGATGTTCAATTTTTTTCGATTCTGCAATACGTCTGCAATAAAAATACCATGGTTTCGTTGTAAATACTAGAAGTTAGTCTTAAACAATTTATTCATTTTGCAAATTTCGAATAACTGGGAAAAGGGTGCTTGATTTACATGAGTCCCCTCCCCACATTATGTTTCAATTAAATTAAGTGCTCAAAATGATTGCCTTCGACTTCAATGTTTGCCTTCGAGTTCAACGCTGATGTTCAACTTGGCGAAGCCAGTGCGGATTTTCAACATCCCAGTAATGCATGTTGTGGCGATTAACCGTTCCATGGTTTGTAAAAGACGACTCGTCGGAGAACAATACGTAACGCAAAAAAATTTAGGTTCTGCTGTATTGTTCACGTGCCCACTGACAAAATGTTACCCGATTTTGGAAATCAACGCCATGAAGATCTTGGTGTAATAACACATGATACGGATGATACTTACACCCTGCGCCATTGAAATATTCGGTTTGAATTTTTAAAGTAAATTTTGGAAATACCACCGTTTGCTTCAAAAGTAGATATCAAAAATGATAGATTCTGATTATCAAAACAATTTTTACACTATTCCGAATATATTCAAAAAAAAAAGAACGCTAATCCGACATTTTAGACCTACATAACGTCGGATAAGGAATATTACCGCCCTACCTCGTAACAATTTGGTAGGTATTTACAGTGTTTTTAACAAAGTTTTTTCAATTGAAAAATAGGTTTTTGTTGACAATGCTAATTTTTATTCAAAATAAGAATTAACAGAAATAAAATTGTAAAACTCGCGAATCACGTTTGTGGATTTAATATCGTACCACAATTTATAAGCGAACAGCAATGCTTACCTCGTTAGCCAATTTGAGAGGTTGAAGTCGATCGTAATGTAGAAAATGCAGCAGATAAATTTGCCCAATGACTTGGAGTTAAATCAAAAATAATATCGCCAAAATGGATGAACAAAAAATGTATTTATTATAATAAATTGATGTTGTCGCTTCCCCGGTTGATGATAAAGAGAGCGATTAAAATTTATTTTTTTGTTGAAGAAAGTAGTTTTACAATAGTTTTTAATTTACAAATTTTCTAATAGATGGAAAAGGCCTTTTTAATCTATGAACGTGAAAAGTACTCATAATTCTAATTGAGCTACACAAATTACTACTATCTTCACAATTGTTGATTCAATTATAAAATGTCAAATGATATTTGTTTACAAACATAAAAATGGTAAGAATTTTTATAAATTAAATTTTACAAAATTAATGAATTAATTATTTCAGATAACAAGATTTAATGGAAGGAATATGTATATAATGTAGTTAATAAAAAGTTAACAGCTAAGTATTTAAATATTTTATGATTAGAAAGTTTGAATTTAATAAAGATAAAATTTACTATATTTCAGGCGACAACAAATAGAAAATTCAAGTTCAAGGTTAAGTATTAATAAATTGATTTGTTGTGAATTATTTTTAATGTTGTTTTGTTTGTATTTTTCAGATGTAAATACGAGATGATCAGCAAATGTTCCTCAGCGATGCGATGGGCAATACTAACAAAAATTGGAATATGTTGTGTTGCTGTTGCAACAAAAATAATTCATCTCAACCAAAATATTTTGAGAGAAATTGAACTTTTTAAAATCAATGATTAATAACCCAGCCCTTGGCTTTTATGATGGCCTTAAACCCGATCAGCATTGAATTCTAAAGCTTGATTAAATAATATATTGTTATTTCTTCAAACCAGACTTTTTCTATAAGTTTTTTCCGCTCTTTGGCACTTTTCAGCTTGTAATTTGTAATCTTCTTTCCCATGAAGGACCAAATATTTTCAACAATATTGAGGTCAGGACTATTTCCTGTCCAGGGTAACGACTCAATTACCAAGCTATTTTTAAATTCGGCTACCTAAACAAAATAGACATTAAAATTAAGCATTCTTACTTCACAAATAACGTCAATAACTCACGGAGAGTAATCGTCCTGGAAGAGTGGAATACCGATGTATTGAGTCGGGTCCTCAAGAGTCACGATTCAGGTTTCGATAATTTTTTTATATTTTCCTCCGTTTTCTGAACTATCCAGAAGGCATAGTGATCAAACTCCAAAGGCTGTTATGGCTCTCCAGGTCATAACATATGGTGAACTTTTCACTGTCGGCGAAATACATTCTGTTAAATACCGTTTGCCTTTTCGTCGCCGAACCCTTGTCCTAACATCGGGTCCAAAGATATTGAATTTGGATTTATCCGAGAATATGAAACAACGCCTTTCCTTGCGCTTTCAGTTTTTTCATTCTATTGCTAATTTGAGGCTTGCAGCTGCCATTTTTGCTGTCAGTAATGATTTTTTCGCAGGTCGACAAGCATATAAACCAAGTTTCTTTTAATAGTATGAACTGAAATAGTGTCGGTTGTTGCTATTAGAAGCTAACTTCTCAGCTCAAAAGCCGTAGCAAACCTTTGATTAAGATCTAAATATCTGAAATTCGATTTGTTGAAACAAAAGTTCTCCTCTTTGCATCAGAGCCAAATTATCGTTTGATTTTCGGAATAGTGCCTTAAAAACTTTCTAATTGCTGTTTGGCTACACTAAATTACTCTTGCAATTTGTGAATGTGTGTACTTTTTTGCCTTTGCTTGCAAAATTTTGGCTTTTTCGTTAGCATTTAATTTTGAGCGACACATTGAAAAATTAACTCTTTGACTACTTAATTGAAACCGAACGAATATTTCAACCTTAGTTTGGTTTTAAACACCTAATAAGGCGTGAAATATGCTGAAAAATAAAAAAACAAAAAAAAAAATAGCGAATGAGGTAAAATCTATGAGAGAATTGCATGAAATAGTAAATAATCGAAATCGAACATTTCAATGGCGCAGGGTGTATATCGTTTTAAAATTTTTCAAACACTGGTCTGGGACAATCTGGAATCGCTAGCTATTTCTACTGTACTAATATGAGGATTATGAGCTACTGCAGCCAATACATCAATTTCATTATTTTCTTCGGTGACTGTTGCCTAACGAGTCCTTTTTTTCGGTTGAACACTTCCATCAGTAATAAATTGTTTGACAGTACGCTGAAAAACCGCACATGACCGAATTCTATCCGGAAAACGCGAAGCGTAGAGAGGGACAGCATTATCAAGGCTCCGGCCACCTTGTCCATAAACCAGAATCATTTCAATTTCCTCTTTTACATACAGTTAAATACACCATTCTGAAGTAGTATTGACAGCTTTACACAGGTATTGTTGTTTTCGAAATAATCTTCGGACTGAATCGGTACTTTTAAAACAAAATACAAACAATTTCATTAATTTGAAAGAGATTTAATCGCATGTTCCTGGGTTACGATAATGACAAGCCATTTTTCAGTCATTGAAAATTTAAGAAATACAAATTGTTTAAGACTAACTTCGAGTATTTACAACGAAATCATGGTATTTTCAGACGTATTGCAGAATCGTTTGCGTAGGTTCTCAGTAGGAGAAATCGAAAAAATTGAATATCGTCAATTACAGCGCCATCTGTTATGAATCGAACAAAATGTTTTAGTCAAATCCTACGTATTTTTAGCCGTAGAATCCGAATCTATATACAAAACCATTTTTATTTAATCTGCTTGCGCAATTTTGCGTTTGATAACAGTAAATGATCGTCATTTTAAACGGACAATATGCAGTTCATACATACGTACATATGTACATACACGTATATTATTGTAACGTAATCAACTATTATTTTAACGTTTCATTATTTTAGAATATTATTTTAATTATTTAGATAATTTGGACATTTATCATCGATTGTAAAACATATTCGGATCAGGAAGTAGCAGATATGCTGTATGATTCGGACGACAACTCGACTGTTGGCGAGGATGCATTATCTAATGCATAAAAGATACCTACCCGAATGTACTTCCATCAGCCGTTCAATTACTAGATCCAGATATTGCTATAGATTTGAATCATACTTTTGATTTGGAGGATGAAATTGTTGACGAAATTTTAAGTTATAATGTAATAGATGTTTCCGCTTTTGAATTATCATCATCAAATAACATAAAAACATCTATACCCATAAATGTAAACACTCAGGAATCAGATGAACTATTGGTCGTTGAGACAACAACTGTTATAGCGAATGAGCATTCAACATCAAATAACGTATCATGCACTTTACCGATAAATCCAAATCCTCAGCAATTAGAAGGCCACACTAAACATCCTTCCGCATCTTTGCAACTGTAATTGTTGATCGGAAGGACCCCTCATTCGAAAAACTCATTTGGAAAAACCGTCACTTGGTATATACCAAGGAACAGATTAAATTCCTAGGAAATTCCATGCTACCGTCGGAAATTGCTAAACTTTGCACACTTTATAAATGCTTCTCGTTCTTCTGGTCAGCAGATATTGAAGCATCAAAGCATGTTTTACTCCTTCAAAATAGCCAGACTGATTTTAAATTGTATAGGCAAGACTCTCGCGATTTTATGGTAATTATTTATACAATGTCAATATAGTCATACTACCCAGTGTTATTAGGCAGGGGTACCCAGAGATTATTGGGGACCTTATGGATATGATAAAGTCAAAGCCTTTATGTCTTTCAATCGTTTCGAAAAGATAAGGCATTTCATTCATTTCAATCATAGTTCGCATCGCCCTGCTAAACATCAAAAAGATATAGGGATCACCTTTATAGCATACGCCCGGTTATCGATCAGCTCAACATAAATTTTGGAAAAATTTCAAAGGTCGACAGATTATGTATTGATGAGCAAATGTGCTCTACAAAATTAGGACATTATTTGAAAATGTTCTACCAAATAAGCCTAACAAATAGAGGATTAAGTTGTATGTATTGTGGGATACATATGGGTTCGCATACAAATTTGCAGTTTATGTCGGGTGTGAATGGGATATGACAAAGGTACTCAAAGGTGAACCTGATTTAGGCGCTACTTCTAACATAGTAGTTTGCCTTGCACGAGATATACCGAGATTCAAGGATCATAAAATATATTTTGATAATTTTTATACTTCAGTTCCGTAAGTGGTTTATCTCAGAACACTTGGAATATTCTCAGTGGGAACCATTCGACGAAACCGCATAAAATGCTGTAAGCTACCTGAAGAGAAGGCCATGTTGAAATTGGAACGTGGAACAAGTCGAGAGTTTGTTGCTTCAATTCACGGAATAGATATAAGCAAATTGTCATGGAAAAGACAACAGAGTAGTCAATTGAGTTTCTTCTTATGTCGGGATGAAGCCATTCGCAAACTGTGAAGAGCCAGAACAACTAATAACCGTTCGCCGTTTCGATTTGCATGAGTGTTAAGAACCCGTCCCCCCAGTTGGTCGTCTTTTAACAATACCAGGTCATTGACCGCTAGATTTGGTTGTGCAATTCTCCATTTGGTCCGTTGCTGTCTCCAGAATCCTTGTGCCATCTTTTCGACCATGTGCCATCTTGTTTTCAATCCCATGTTGTTGGTAGTTGCCTCTGGCATCGCCTTTAGGGAGTCGCCAATCAGAAAGTGTCCTGGTGTTAGCGCTGTTGAATCCGAGGCATCGTTGGTCAGTGGAATTAGGGGCCGAGAATTGAGAACTGCTTCGATTTGAGTCGTGAGAGTATATAACTCTTCGAATGTAAGAGTTGATTCTCCTATCACTCTTTTGAGGTGGAATTTTACGGACTTTATTCCTGCTTCCCATATTCCACCAAAATGTGGAGTGTGAGGAGGTATAAAGTGCCAGTTTGTTCCATCAGTGGCCAGCATGGCTGCTATGTCGTCAGGTAATGTTGTCAAGGCTGCACGGTACGTCCTTTTCATTACAGTATTTGCTCCAACAAAATAGGTTCCATTGTCGGAGAATACATCCGTGCACAGTCCTCGCCTGGAGATGAATCTTTTGTAGGCCGCTATGAATGCTTCTGTTGTTAGGCTGCTCACTATCTCGATGTGTATGGCCCTTGTAGCCATTCATACAAATAGAGCGATGTATCCCTTGTAGGATTTGTTGCCTCGACCCTTGGTAGTTCTTAGCTGGATGGGCCCTGCATAGTCGATTCCCGTTTTAGCGAACGGTCTTCCCGGCCTCACTCTTGATGATAGTAAGCTGCCCATTAGTTGTTCCATATTCTTTTGTTTGTAACAAAAGCATGTTATGCATCTTTGTATCACTTGTCGTACGGCTCGCCTGCCATCAATAATCCAATATTTTTGTCTCAGGATTGCCAGTGTCAATTGTATGCCACCATGTAGTGTGTTTTTATGGGTGTCCTCGATTATCTGTTGCGTAATTATGTTGGTTTTGCTTAGGATTATAGGTTGTTTGCTGGCGATTGCCAGATTTGAGTTGTGAAGACGTCCCATTACACGTAGCAGTCCTTGGTCATCCTGGAATGGATTTAGTGAAATTAGCTTGCTGTCCTTATCTAGCCTTCGATCCTTGGCTAAACATGCGGTTTCCCTTCCGAAGTCCTGGTCTTGTGTTAATTTTATGATTGTCCTTTCTGCAACCTGAAGTTCATTTCCGGTTAGCCAGCCCTTGCTAACACTTTTTTGTCTGCTATTGTTGATAAATCGTAGACAGTATGCGAGTGTGCGCCTTATTTTGTTGTACGCAGAGACCTTGTTGAATAGCTCTGAGAATATATGCGCTCCCGTTATAACCGTCATCAGCACTACCTTTTCTTCTAGCTCCGCTTGTAAATTTAATGGTAAGACTGGAGTAGCTTTTTCAGTATTCCATTGGGGTGGCGTAATTCTCAGGAAGGAGGGTCCATACCACCATAAGTTGTTGTAGATGAGTTCACTGAGTGTTATGCCATGCGAGGCAGTGCCTGCTGGATTTTCCTGAGATTTCACATGATGCCACCTGGTTGTTGGTAATAATTTCTTAATCGTCGAAATTCTATTTGCCACAAATGTTTTGAAGCGGCTTGGGTCACCTTTGATCCAACATAGTGTTATGGTAGAGTCTGACCAAGCGCGTATGTGTTAATATCTCCAAGTTTCATGGTATCCCGTATGTACTTCATCAATTTGGACAATAGTAAAGCTGCATTTAATTCGAGGCGAGGAATGGATATATTTGTTTTTGTTGGAGCAACTCGTGTTTTAGACATTAATAGCTGGGTAGTAATTTCACCGGTATCATTCACTGTCCTACAATATACCACTGCAGCATACGCATATTCTAATGCATCAGCGAACCCATGCAGTTCTATTTTGCATTTTGATGTCATGTTGACCCATCTCGGAATTTTTATATTTGATATTTCATTTAGCTCATCCTTGTATTTCTGCCATTTGATGTTTATTTTTTCTGGTAGGTGTTCATCCCAGTTTATTCCCGTTTTCCATACATCCTGCATCATAATCTTAGCCGTGATGGTTATTGGTGATAACCATCCTATGGGGTCAAAGAGTTTTGATGACTCAGATAAGAGCGAGCGTTTGGTGGGCTGGTTGTTAGTTAGTTGTAGTCCGGTTATGTCGAATTCAAACAAATCTTCTGTCGGGTTGTATAGTATTTCCGGAATGATATCAAAGGGCAGAATGTCGAAGGGCCGAAATGGGTCGAAGGGCCGAATGGGCCGAAGGGCCGAATTGTTAATATTCACTATTTTACATTACTAAATCACAATGAAAATATTTTATTCGTCTAAATAGAATTTTCCTTCATTCTAACAAATATAAAATGGTCTGAAAAAAAAAATAATCGGCCCTATATTTCTAAAAACCAAAAAAAATAAACAAAAAATTTCGGCCCTTTGACCCATTCGGCCCTTTGAAATTCGGCCCTTCGTACCCATTCCGTATTTCCAACGTCTTTATGCATTCGTTTAGCTTTATTTGAATGTATCCGTCAGCTTGTTGCTCGCCAGAAATATTTTGTAATATTTTGGGAGAGTTGGATGCCCATTTTCTTAGATGAAACCCACCCTGTGCTGTGAGCTCTTGTAGTTCTTGTAGTACCAGTAGAGCTTCATCAGAGTTGTCCGCACCTGTGAGTAGGTCATCCACATAGAAGTCTGTCATGATGACCTTAGCCGTTACAGGATGTGTACTGGATCCATCTTTGGCTAGCTGAATTAACGTTCTTACAGCTATAGGTAGTTGGCGGCTGTGGTTCCGTACATTATAGTCGTTAGTCTCATCATATGCCTTCATGGGCTCGGATAGCTCCTTTCTCCATAGTATACGGTGGTAGTCTTGATCTTCTATATTGAGCCAGACTTGACGAAACATTTTTTCAATGTCGGCTGTAATGACGATCTTGTGTTTTCTCCATGTCGGCTAAATGCTGTTGCAGTTTGGGGCCATTCATCATAATGTCGTTTAGTAAGACTCCCGTACTTGTTTTTGCTGATGCATCAAATACCACTCGAAGCTTGGTTGTTGTGCTGCCTGGTTTGATAACACCATGCGATGAGGTATGTAGTATATTTTTTCGGCATTTTCATCTTCTGGTTTTTCCTGTTTAACTCCATGTGGTTTAGGTCGATGTATTCTTGCATGAATTCTTGATATAATTGTTTATATGACGAGTCTTTTATAAATCTTTTCTCGATTTGCAGAAGTCTGGCTGAGGCTCTTCTCCGGGATTCTCCAAGCTTGATGTGATTGTCCTTAAATGGAATCTTTACTGTGTGTCGTCCATCCGCATGCCGTTTCAATGTTGTTTGGAATGTTTTTTCAACCTGATTTTCTTCTTCCGTGCGGCTTCTTACCTCAGGAATGTTGTCAATCTCCACAAATAACTTCAGTTGGTCCTCAATTGATTTGGTTGTCACCATTGTTGTTATTACTTGGTTGTCCATCTTACTTAGGCTGCCGATTATGATCTATCCGAACTCTGTGTTTTGTGCCATTGGTTCTCGATGGTTACCTTTTATAATGCTATTAGCTATTATCAATGGATAGTAATCTGCCTCTAGTATGAGATCAATCGGTTGAGACTTATTGTAGTTTGGATGCGCTAATTATATGTTGTTAAAATGGGTCCATGCTCTAGTGTCAATATCAGTTTCAGGTAGTTGTTGAGTTAGCCTGTTGAATATTAAAGCTTCGATGTCTAAGCTAAAGTCCCCATCGAATCTTGGTACTAGCTTTATGTTGATTGTGTGTCTACAGATTCCTGCCTCATTTCCACCTATGCCTGAAATGTTTACATGTGTTTTTCTCTTCATGATGTTCAGTATATTGGCAGCTTTGGTGATACCCATGGCCTCAAGTGATTGAAATCTTCTTTCTAGAAAATCAAAAAATTCCTTCATTTGTGGAATTTCTCTTGGCTTTCCTAGCGTTGCTTCGTATAGCCTAGTGGATTCAGCGTCTAGTTTTTTGCCTAGAATTAACATTACTAGCGCTTCAAACGGAGTATTCATCTCTAGTTTGTTGATATTGTGTAGCATTTCGGTTGCAGTATCATGCAATGATCAAATTGTACTAGCTGATGCTGTATGTATTGTTGGTAGAGACAACAATGTGTTGAAGTATTTGTTTGCCAGTAACCTGGCATTGTTGTATCTGGCTTGCAGTATTTCCCAGGCTTTTTGATGTGAAAACATCTTTAGCGGCAGGAGTAAGTAAAAAATTATATAGAACTCGGGTTACGGAAATAAAAGTGCCGAACAAAAAATATTGCAAGTATGTGTGAATATCGATAAGAACAAAAAATAAATAAAACGTAAAATCAATGCAAAATCTACGCATACACATGCAATATACAACATCATCCGGCATTTTAAAAACATCGTGAGCCGAATACAAAAAAAATCGCCTACTTTAATTAATTTTGTTGTGAAAATATCAGCTATCCCGCAGCAGCAAGTGTTTTTGAAAATGAAAATTACATACGAGCAAAAGGGCCACAAATTATGCTTGTGTATACTGTAAAAAAATTAAATGGAAATAGCTAGCTGTGAAAATTGTACATATATACTGATGCATAATAAAATAATAATTTTAAAATTGTTTAATCGGTTCGGTATGTTCTTATTAGTATTGCTCATGCTGTTCCTGAGGTTGGTTGTGGGGGGTTTTGCGCTACTGTCTCTCAAATTGCAATGATTTTACGACCAACAGTGTGCCCAAATAGAACCGCTCTATTTAATTTATTTTAAACTGATCAGTGATAAAACAATGCGATTTTTCATTGTTCAGCGAGTTTACCGTGACCATTTATTACTATGCAATCTTGAACAAGATTGCTGCGTATGAGTACATGGCAGATTTAGGTGATTAACTTAACAGAACTGTCTTTGCTTAAGCTCAATTAATGTTAGTAAGGTTCGTCCTCCAAATTCAAAATATTAGAATAACTTGACTTTTTCAACCAAAAATGTGCCTAAGTTTAAATACGATGCGAACACATCTGTCTTTATGGAGGGCTTTCTGAGCCTTATCGAAATGGCTTGAAATGATTTAATAGATATTTATACAAAAAAGTTTTCACATAATTATTTTGCGAGTTGAGGGTGAACTCGCTCGTTGTTTTTTTTTTAATTGTCACCGGTTGTTGATAGATGACTGATTAACTGGGCTGCTCCTTTTTGTACACTTGACTTTAAGTATGTCATTTTAATTGTATCGGATAGCTGGTTGTTGTTGTGGACGAGCTCTGTGAATATGTCGTTGAACGAGCTCCACTGGTCATAATCGCCATTATACGTTGGTATTTGTATTTTGGATAGGTTTACCCTGGCTTCTCCAGAAGGTTTCGTTGTCTCTTCCTTCTGTCTGCGCTGCAATTGCATTATCACTGAGTCCACTCTATCCTTGAGAGTCTCAGAGTAGTTAGTCTCTGCTTGATGAGTGTGTCGATGTTGTTGGTGGTCCATTAGTTGACAGAGCATTAATGGGACCGTCGACGTGCTCCAGATTGGTCATACTGGACAATGGTGTTGGTTTTATCCCATTGTGTTACGGCTCTTTGGCGTTGTCGAAGTTGTCCATGCTGTACGATGGTGTTGGCGGTGTTTCACAGTTTAAGCGACGACGCATCTCGGCAAGTAGCTTGCTGTTTGTGTCGGCAACTGTTCTTCTTGTTGTTCTATATGGATGATCTTTTTCTATTGGAGGGATCATCGCTATTATTTTGTCATCTTCAGCAAGATAATCAGAGTATAGCTTTTTAAGCTCTGCTATTCTTTTTTCCAAATAGGGTTTTGTTTTTAGGCTATCTCCGTCTTTGTTGTAATTTCTTGCTTGTGTTATTATTCTCTCGCCAATCTCCTCTTGTTGTTGCAGCAACTTCTCCATTTTGTTGTACTTTTGTTGTTCTTGTACTTTTATACAATATATTGTGCTAATATTGTAATTTATTCGCTAGTTTAGTTGTTGCTAGCTCGAAGGACCATGTATAATTCCAATCACAGACTGCAATTGCTTATTTTTAATAATTAGCTCGGTTACTACGGGTGAGCAGGGTGTCCGGGTTTGGGATGCTGACCCGTCAAGGAGTGATTCCTTGGTTAATTCTGAGAAAAAAATCGTATGGAGAGGGGGGTCCATTTTTGATATCCTTTGAGATACAGGGTGTTTAAAAAATTTGGTTCAGAAAAAAAGTACACTCAAATATTTAACTGTAACTTCCAAAATATTTATCGGAGAGCAACCGACTTAGTCTTATTTGACTGGTAATTGTATAGGCTATTATTAAGATCTAGGTGGTTATCTTGCATCAGCATCCGTTTGAGAGCTATGATGCTTTAAAATAAAATAAAAAATATTTTTTTTTTATAAAATTGAGTTTTTCTCAAAAAAAACCGTTATAATTTTTTTATTTAATTTTAATTCGTCATGATTTCCCCTATAATCCCCCAATACAAAGTTTGAACATAGGAGTTATAAAAGGTGCTCAAATTGCCCTCCTTTTGATTGAACATCGGCTAATATTCGTTTAAGTATACCTTTGGTTATTTCATTTCTTGGTAATTCTTTCCTTATCTAGTGTAGTGTGCTGCTGTGTGAATTTGTTGTATGAGTTCTACTTTTATTTCATTTTTTGGAGTATACAAGCGCCTTCATTGTTCCCCATACATAAAAATCCAATACCGTACGATCGGCCAACGAATTGGACCATTTCTTCCAATCCATTTATTTGGATAATTTTGGTTTAACCAATTCTTAACATTTTTATCGTAGCGACAAGTTGCGCACCATCATGTTGGTATGTGTGCGAGACTCTACTTAAAATAGGAACATCATCAAAGAGGAGTTGTCAAATTCTTTTGTAAAAATTGTAAATAACGATCACTATTTAATCTCGATGGTAATATGAATGGTACAACGTACAATTATCCCCATTTACCAGCACATACGCGGTGCTGAAATAATGTTTGTTTTTTCGAATGAGGATTTTCAGCAACCCACTCGTGTAGATTCTGAAAGTTTGTTATATCATCTATTGTGAATTATGGTTCATCCCGCCACAGGATACGTTTCACAAAACTATCATTGTCCAAATTCCTTTCCATCAACCAATTGCGGTCTATCGCTAATAGTTCTTGAACGGGTATTATATGGTATAGATGAAGATTTTCCTTGAGTAATTCTTGATGAATTCGATAGCAAGAGACGTTCAATTGTACTGTGAACTTCCTTATGCTAATAGAAGGATTTGCTGTTACATTACGTATTATTTCTTCGTCGACATCCTAATGATTTGGTGAGACTGAAAGGGCTCCGCCCAGGTATTTGATATTGTTATGATATCTCGCAGTCTTCTATGAATATTTGTAAATACTCTTGCGTCAGGAACGCGACCTCTCCCACAAAGTTTGAAGGCAAAGAGGTAAGAAACGAGGAAGTGTTGCGTAGCAATGCAAGCAGGTGTAGACTCTAGTATGAATATCTTTAATTTTTGTTTTTTCAACATTTAAACAAAGGAAGTGATAATCACCTACTGTTGTAGTGATCAAAAAAAAAATTGTTACAATATTAACACTTCAACATCTCTTAATTAGATTGAGAATAATCGATATATGTAAAAAACTATGGTACGTGGGTACAAATAATGTATTGGGAGATTGTAGGGGAGATCATGACGAATTAAAATTAAATAAAAAAATTATAACGGTTTTTTTTTGAGAAAAACTCAATTTTATAAAAAAAAATATTTTTTTTTTTACTTTAAAGCATCATAGCTCTCAAACGAATGCTGATGCAAGATAACCACCTAGATCTTAATAATAGCCTATATAATTATCAGTCAAATAAGACTAAGTCGGTTGCTCTCCGATAAATATTTTGGAAGTTACAGTTAAATATTTGATTGTACTTTTTTTCTGAACCAAATTTTTTAAACACCCTATATCTCAAAGGATATCAAAAATGGACCCCTCCTCTCCATATGATTTTTTTCTCAGAATGAACCAAGGAATCACCCCTTGACGGGTCAGCATCCCAAACCTCGACACCCTGTATGTGCCCAAAGTGTAATGTAAGACTATGCTACACCGCAAAAAAAAATTGTTTTCATGATTAGCATAATAAATAAAAGAAATATTAATCAGCAGCAAAATGTTTTAATTATTATTATAGGACCGCCTTTCGTAATATACTAACTGGCAAAATAAGATAATAAATGTGCTCTTAGATTCATTTATGATCATAGATTCATCTTCTATGTGAAGTGTATGATGTCCATTTAAACAGACAACCAATTTTCACACATTTTCTGAAAATTTGGACAAACTTAATTGAAAAAAAGTTCGGATTCTTAATCTGCATCACAAAATACACCAAACAATATTTTTTGAATTTACATCCCTGAGGTCATTTAAGGGTTTAAAGGAAGTTTGTTGTAAGCTGCACGACTTGTATTTGCATGGTAATTAGTATATTAATTGTAGCTGTAGTTCTTTCACTATTTTTTTTTTTTATTTGTCAGTTTGAAGAAACCACAAAAGAAGTAATTGATAAAACTACCAATGCTCAACTCTTGTGAATTTAGACAATTATTTCAATTCTAACTATTCAAGATAGTTAAACCGCTGTTTCAAGAATTCAATTATTTTTATCATTGCCTAATTTTATAATTAATTTTATTAACAAGAATATTGAGTTATGTTATGCCTCATTTTAATAAATTTAACAAGCAATACTTCGAATATTCAATTTCCTCTTATTACATAAATAGAAAGTATGTATGTGCATAAAACATGAATACAAATATTTTTGTTAGTGCAATTATTAATGGGGTTTTCTCAGTTTATCCAATTTTTCAGTATTTTCATATCATCATCATTACATACAGTATTCTTATTTCAATAAAAACCAATTAAGCTTTCATTTATATAAATATAACTATGTATACATACTCGTATATACTTTACTATAACTATACATAACTTTATAAAGATATTTCGTTATGTATTTTGTGTGTTAACATATTGCTTTCAATATTATGTGTATACTACAATATATTCTCAATGGAATTTTCAAAAATGGGGGAAAAAATTAAATTAAATGAAACTTTGCTAAATTGAATTACAAACACAAAATTAAAAAAAAAAAATTGTAATAATATTGAGAAACGAAAAATTCTTTAGAAAAGTTTTTAAAAATTTTAATTTCTTCTGAAAATACAAAAAATAAAACACAAGTATGTAATTGGGTAAAACTAACAGCCAAAAATACTTACACACATATATGTTACATAACGAAATGATTTCAATTTTTCGCTTAAATTTTTAATTTTCATTAATACAGTATTTTAACTTTTTTTTTTGTGGAAATTGAGGAATTTTCCTTATGAACCAAATTATTATTATTATATTATATTATTACTATTGTTCTTTTTATTATTTTTATCAACAAACACCGTAAAAGTTTTTCATGTTACATAATTTTTAAATTATGATTTTCTTATACATATTTCTTGTATAAAGTTTTAGTTGTTTTGTTCGGAAAATCGTATTGTTACGCGATTTCAAGAAAATTCTTCTTTTGTAAAATTGCTGTCCTGAATATTTTACATTTTTTTGTTTTGTGTTTACAAAAATGTTCATTGCGGAATTAAGAGAAGATCGGTAGTGGTGAATGTGGAAAATTTATTGAGTTAAAATGCGGTAGTATATGACCAAAAGGTGTGTAAAGGAAAATATTTATAATAAAATAGACATTAAGCATTTATTTGGCTGAAAACGTGTTGATTTAATAAAACTATACTGGCTGCATGCCATTTTTATTACAATAACAATATATGTAGGTATTACCAGAACCATCTTAATTTAAATAGAGTCAGGATGTGAAAAATTAACTTAAAATATGGGACATAGAAAAACTAAAAAATTATTTATTTTCATAGAGTTTGTATCAAGAAACGCGATTTCGATTGACGAACAAACATTAATTAAAGGTTAAACCCAGTTAAATATTTTTTCCTGAAATCGATAAAAAATATTCCTGCAATAAATTTACCAGCAATAATCAAAATAAGATATGGGAAATTAAATTAAAAAACATTCTACACCAATACTAATATGTATTCAAAAGGGAAAATCAATTTACTGACGTCATCACTTATCACATAGCAAAAAGAGAAGATATCCAGAAAATATTTATTCACATCTCTTCCAGAGAAGTAAGAAAGAATCGTATTCTCCGATAAAAGACGGTAGGCACTCCATTGGGGCCAGCAAGCTAATAATGCATTGCCAAGATGCTTGAAAACGAAGTTAAAGCTCTTAAGCCAAAGGGGACATCTGTTCTACTTTTAGCCAGAGTACAACTGAACAAGAGTACCATACGGATGAAGACGAACTAGTTCGAGAAACTTAGTGAATAAGCGTTAGAGGTCAGAAAAGAAAAACGAAACGGAATAATTCGCCCTCCTCATCTCAATTAAAGGATGATGCTCCAAATATTATCTAGAAAACACCAAAAAAAAAAAATACCTCCACCACCACCAATAGAGATGAAGTCAAAGACTACGATTTAGTCTCTGAGAAATTAAAAAAAATAACCACTACTGATAAGTTTAATGCAAGGGCGATGAATGGAAACAACATCAAAATAAACTTGGAAGATGGTGAAACCTACAGTAAAATGCTTAACACACGCTTAAAGACAAACAAACCACACCAATAACAGTTATGGCCTCGGTTGGGCGAGTAAATTACACTGTGTAATTTACACAGTTTTTTACACGTAAAAACCTGTAATTTAAATAAAGGCCATTTTATACATTATGTACTAAAAAACGTAGATTTTTTTTGTATAGCTGACTTAAAATACTTGAGCGTCATGCTCAATTATATCCTAATGAGCACAAACCCCACCTAACCGTAAAAATTTGGTATTGTATGTCAAAATTATTATTAATATTTTAATAAAGAAATGTAAAAAAAAAACTTTAATTTTTGTTGTAATATGCCACCTATATTTTAAAATTTGTAATTCAGAAATATTATTTTTTGTACAATTCTAAGAAAATGAGATATCGAATTCTGACATCGTAAGTTTAAATTCGAATATGATTTATCTAATGACTTATCGACCATATTCTGTCATAAAAATACAAATTCTGGAATACATATCGAATTCAAACACGATATATCAAATTTTGACATCCATAACTCAAATTCTGATGTCACAAAATTAATTTCTGCCACGACTTATCGAATTCTAATATGTTTTATCGAATACTGGTATAATTATCGAATACCGGCATGATATTTTGAATTGTAACATCCATACTCAAGCTCTTACATGAATTATTGAATTCTACCATCATAAAGTCTAACGCTGAAGAAATTTATCGAGTTTTGATATGAGATATGTAATTCAATGATATATCATCTCAAGACTTTAGAATTCGATATATTATCCCAAAATTCGAGATGTTATGTCAGAATATGACATAATATATCCCATTTTGATATGACATCTCGAATTTTGAGATGATGTATCGAATTCTGAAGTCATGATATATGATATATCGAATTTCGATAAGATCTTTCGAATTCTGAGATCTTTAGAATTTTGAGATGATTTACGGAATTCTGAAGGCGACGGATTTATCAAATTGTGATACCCTTTCAAATTCTGGCTTGACATATCGAGTTCTGACATCATCTATCTAATTTTGGCATAATACCTTAGACAGATACAAAATTGATCGTGATTTTCATATATCCCGATTGTCAAAAATCGCGTTCTTAAAACGAAATAATCCTGTTTTTGTGAAAATCGTGTAATGACAGACATTCAAAAATCTTGAAAATTCGTAGACAATGAAAACATTATTTTTGTTGTTGTTTTCGATAATATAAGGCACGGATGCTACATGATTTCTAAGGGATACGAAGAAACGCTGAAAATAATAAACACAATTTTTAATAATAGTTACAATCTTTTACTTGTATACCGACGTTTCGATGATCTGTTAAAATTTTACAAAAATTATATTTACGGTATAAATTCTTCAACTTTTATTGTTGTTGCTATGGCATATGCATTTCACATAACCAAGCCTCCAGTTTCATTCCAAAAGCCAAACTAGCAACCTCATTAAATATTTGCCAACAACTTTTCGGGTCGCAAATTTCATCTTGGGGAATATATTATCGCTCCAGTGGCTGAGCCGCAAATAAAATTGTATCTCTTAAAGACTGTATAAAGTGGGATGAAATAATCCAAGGGTAGTGTATAATTCTTCAGTCTATTATGTTTTTTCTTAGAACCCATCAAAAAAAATTTACCAAATAATTATTCGTTTAATCTTAATATTCGTAGAAAGTGACTTTACCCAACTTATTTTGTAAAGCCGCAATTTTCGAAGAAAACAAATTTAAAAGCAAATGATCATACGTCGCTATTTCCAAAGAAATAAATCTTAATTTCGCAGAAAATTAAATTAATTCTGCCTTTTAATTGAAAATAATTGTTATTATTAACAGCAACAAAAGTTAAATATTATAATTTAAATAATTGAATCTAATTAAAATTAAAATCTTAAATTTACTCAGATTACGGGAAATTTCCTAGAAAACAATTTTTTGTATATTTTACATACATATATAATTATAAACCTATTTGGGTTAAAAACATTTCACACGTAAAATGTATAGCTATACGCTATATCTATCGCTATTAAGGATTCTAAATAGCTTACGAACAGACAATTAATGTAAATGTATTTTTTCGTTATTTTGGTGTTAATTTCTGTTTTACTTTTTTTTATTCGGGGAAGTCGATCGGACCATATTTTATTTTTAAAATATGTAATTGTAGAAATTAAAAATTGTTTCCAAAGAAATTTAGGTGAACACTTAAAACCACAAATTATTAAAAAAATAAAATTAAAACACAAATTTTTTGTTTTCAAAAAACTTTACATAAAAATTTTAATTGTTATTTTAATAAAACAAACGTTTTCGATCACTTGATTTGTAGTCCTGAAAAAAATCCTTGGCTCTTTTATATTGTTCTGAGATAATATTTTTTGTCACTTTGCTCGTAACTAAATTTCTCACCGTTTTATCAATTGTATTGTTTCTTCTAACTCCCAAAGAATGTATTTGAACACATAGTATGTATATATGTAAGTAAATTCCCACGGTATCTCAAGAACCATTTGTCCGAATTGAATTTTTTTTCGCTAATCTGTTTCTAATGTGAAGGTGAAGAGTTGAAGAGCTTGTAACAATCTGGATGTGGTGTAGAAAAATTGATTATCTGTAATGGTCATCTGCGTGCGATGTTTCACCAACCAATCCTACAATTCAGACTGCTAACAGAAATTTGCCCATTCAGAGGTCTTTAGGCGGTCATCTTTGGCCGGCTCGAGCTCAGGGTTAGGGGTGGGGTTTCTAAAGACATGAATGGACCTTGATAGACCGCGAAGAAGAAAAAGCAACTAAGAGACCAGCAGACAACAACTTACCTATTATACCCACCACATGCTAAGATTCCATCCCACTATTGGACTGACTTTATCTCATACTGAAAGTGTAAAAGCGAACACAAATTTTCATTTCAATTCACACGTCAAAAAAAAAATCCACCGATAAATAATAAAAATAATTAAACCAGGAAAGTTATCAAATCAACTGCATTTATAAAGAATTTATTTGTTCCATGACATAATGAAATAACAGTGTAATGAACTTGATTTTTTTTTAACAAAAATTTAATTTCCAAGTGGATTGACGAGACAAAAAAATTCAAACAAAATGAAAAAAACTAGCCTAAACTACGCCCTAGTCTAAACTACCATACCCCAACTTAAAATTACTTAACTAGAATTTACTGAATATAATATATGTATAAAAATGAAATAATTGAAATATAATTAAGATTATTAAAATTTATAAATTAAATAAGAAAAAAAAAAAAACCTTATTTCTGGAAAATGTAGTTATGTATGTATTGTTCATCACCATACTAACTTTATTGCCGTATGTTGAATGCTGCGGCAGCTTCCGTTGGCCCAATTCGATGACAATATTTTACTTTAAGTGATTTTTTTGTTTATTCGTATTTATTTTACAGTACACATCCAAAATTAATATGTTGCTAGTTGGTTCAACATATATTTTGAGAAGTTGCTTATTATTGAACGGTTACTGTAATTTTTTTCACAAATTTCACTTTTATTATTAAATTTATATTATATGATTATTTTTTTTTTATATTAGGTATTTAATTGTTAATTTTGTCGTAAATTATTATAATGTGATTGTTTATTTGGGTATTTATTAGTTTTCTATTTATTTTTAAGACTGAATGATTGATTAGACAACATTAATAATTTTGGGCTACGGTGATTTACCGTTTGATACACTTAGCTAATAGTATTTTAGCTTTAACCACAATTTCATATTACGTGTTATAATTGTTTATTTGTTTTCCGTTTTTGTTATTTTTCAACGGTTTTTTTTTTTCGTTTATCACTTAAAAATATTGATTGTACCCAAAACTTAAACTAATTAATCTAACCATTTTTTTTTTGTTTAATTTAAAAAGAAATTCACTAAACTGTTATTGTTACTATTTTCTATTTAATAATAAAACACTCAGTTCAAATTGACCACGCTTATTTTAGCCTTGTCAAGGAGGTTCACACAAACAAACCGCAATGGGTTTACTAAACACAATTTTTTTCCTAATATACATATCAACTAAATTAATATCAAATTTTTATTTGATAACTAGTCAAAACTATACACACTGATTTTAATTATTTTAATTAAATCACACTCTTGTTTTAGTTGCACGAGTCAACAACAAGGAAAAATAATTATTTTAGAAACCAAGATGGTTTCTACTGCACTCTTTGAAATTTTGCATTCGACTCTCCCAAATTTAAATATTTTTTTTCATTCCCAAATATTTTTCGTTCAAAAGAGCAACAACCAAAAAACAATCCCGTACAAAAAATACCATCATCGTCGAACAATTTTTCGTTTTTTTTTAAAAAACAAATCAGTTAAAAAAAAGTAGTAGAAATTTGTCATGTTTATTGGCTCATTAACCCCTTCTGAACGATGCATCGATGTGGCATCGTTACAAGCTCTTGGAACATGTACGTTAAGAAGATCGGGTGCCTGCCCTACAAATTGATATAAAATCACGTGGCTATTAACGCATGGTATGTATTGCATTGAGGTTTTTGATTTATGTTGATTAAGTTTTTATATATTATGGAGGATTGAGTTGGGGTTGCGTTTTGGTTGGGGGAGCTATTCAGTTGCATATTTATTTGGGAGTTGAATTGAGGGTTGAATAAGAGCTAGATTGAGATAGATTCATGTACGCGTATAGCTTTTGGGAGCTGAGTTGGGCATTAAGTTTGGGGTTGAATTAAAGCATGAGTTGGGAGTCGCGTTAGGGTTGGGTTAGGGTCGAGTTGGGATTGAGTTGAGGTTATATCGGCGGCTCAGTTCGGAATTTATTTAGGAGTTGCGCCAAAGGTTGAGTTAGAAGTTAGTTTGAGATGTTTGGATTTCAGTTCATGAACGCATGTAGTTTTCTTAACCGTGTTGAGTTGAGGATTGAGTTGGTCGTTGAGCTTACAATTAAGTTGAGGGTTGATTTGAAGGTTGAGATTGAGTTGAGTTAACTTTCGCATGCATTTTTCGGACATTGTTGATTTAGGGATGTTGGGATTGAGTTGAGGGCAAGTAAAATTACAAACTTCTGACGCACATTACATACGTCATTTTAACCGTGTCCAGGTTAATTTGAATTTCAATTGGGTTCATTTTTTTAAGTTTTTGTTATTTCCTATTTAACTAAATTTTTTTTATTTTGTGGTTTATAATCATATGAGAATAAGTATTGCATTCATATTACATGTACATGAGTATTTTGGATGTTTTTATGAAAAGTAGAATACAATACACAAAGTTTTAAAGAGGGAAAAAAGTACATTCACGAAGTTGCAACGGAAGGATAACATTCGCTTGTTTGAGTTTAGTTAGATGGAAAAATGCCATAACTGAAAGCTTGTCAACTAAACTCTAACTTTTTTGACATAATTTTTCGCGTTACTAAATTTAGTCTGTTAGTACATGGTTTTTGCAATATTTACTTCTGTTTTGACAGATTTACTTAGACCATTGACTTGTTATTTAAGATCAAAATTACTGGGAGATTTAGCTAATTTTGTAGGTAATATATTTTTAGTTTAAACTTACGGTATACGTTATAAATCTACGGCTGGATAATTCTGCCTTTATTTGTAAGTTTAGTTTCAATGATAGTTGAGTTTTTGTGAATGGAAAATTTAACCAATTCGATAAAACAATTATACGCTTGTAAAACACTGGTGTAAGCCAATATTCATTAACCAAATCCATAAACAGATTTGTTAAATTTGTCTTATTGGTTACTAAAATCCTTTAACTTTTAGTTAGCGAAATTACGAAATTGCTTAAATTGGGATTCGTATTTGTACTGCATACACCCGTTCTCGAAATTAAAAATTTGGCTTGCTGGAAAACAGTTTCCATCGATATTTTCGACTGTATTTTTGGTTTGTAGTGTTTTACAAAACGTATTTTTTCGAAGCAATGAAATTTCACTGATCTTCGACACATAATGTGAGTGTATTGACTTTTATAATGTGCAAAACGAAAAGAATGATTATATTGCGGCTACATTATTTACCACTTCTTGCGTTAGATGAAAAATCTACTATTCTAAATAACAACATTGAAAAAATAATAAAGCAAATACCAATGAAATCATCATCCAGTGGCAAGTTAAAAAAATCAAATATTACCGCTGAAGTATTGTCACCAAGGACAACCAGATCAATGTGTGATAAAAATATAATAACTGCATCTGATAACATTGCATCTTCTCAGTCAGCTAGCAATACTAATAATTCACCTTCAATAATTATTGGTAGTGGTGGACTTAATTCAACTTTGCGCGCTGTTGAACCGCTAAAATGGATTTTTGTCTCTCGTCCTTGCAAGGAGGTTAAAGATGAATGATATTCTACAGTACATTAAAAACAATTTCGAGATTGATAAACCTGCTTTGGTTCGATGAAACGTAATGATGATCGTGGTTATGTATCATTTAAAATTGGTGTTCCTGAAAATAAACTTAATCAGTTGTTGAATTCATCATTTTGGCCCCCAGGTGTATTGATTAAAGAGTTTTTAAATTATCGTCGACAATCTTCGAATCATTTTTTGGTCCCTCGCTCAGCTCTAATGATATAAGTACCTGATTAAATTGTCTTGATACTATCTACTATCGTAGATGCGTTCTAAATCTTCGTATTTTTCACAATTTTTATCATCATCTTGTTTGCCAGTATATGTTTTTTGTGAGACTAAGTTTCATCCAAGGATTTCAAGTTACGAATTTTTTGGTAACAATTAGGTAACGTGCAAATGTGATCGATCCAGCCTAACAAGTGATAAATGTGATGGTGTTGGAGTTCTTATAGCCGTGCACAACTCAATCAATAATGTTGAAGTATTCTGTCAAAATAATAATGTTGAATATGTTGCTGTGAAATTGTCATGGACTGTTAAATCGCTATATTTACATGCTTCGTATGTTCCACCTCAAAGCTCCGCTGTGGCTTACAACTTACACTGTGAAAGTATTTATCACTTTGTATCGCATTCTAACATAAATAATATCATATGTATATTGGGCGATTTCAATCTTCCTGGGATATGCTGGTGCACTGATGATGAGGTTATTTCTTCCGTTTTCCCATCCAATGTCAGTAGTGCCGAAGAACAAATTTTCATTGATTCTATGTTATCTTTGAATTTGCATCAAATTTGTAAAGTTGCAAATCTAAATGGTGAAATTCTGGACCTAGTATTACTGAATGACCCTAACTGTGAATCGGTTACAAAATCATTGGAGCCATTTGTTCTTGATCGACTTCACCATAGTGGATTGGATATTAACTTTGATTGCCATTAACTATTTTGTAAATTCAGCAACACTATATACCACCGAGGTTAAGCTTCAATTTCAATAAGGCTAATATTACTGGACTTCAGGATTTATTCGAAAATGTGGACTGGTATGGAATTTTTAAGTTTAAATGGAAAGACGTTAATGCTCTAGTTGATTCTTTGTATTCGGTTATATTTAATGCTTTTAACTTACATCCTAGGCACATGTATGTAAACGTAAGAATAATTATCCTCCGTGGTTTGACAACAATTTGGTCAATTTAATGAACAGAAAAAATCAGGTCATAATCTTGCTATAGCTACTGTTGGCAATTTGTTTTATGTTAATTCTTTCCGATAACTGCGCCGCGAATTTAATAATCGGCAATGGCTTGCATGTAAAACTTATATTTCACGGCTTGAAAATAAATTAATCATAAACCCTAAGCTGTTTTGGTCATTTGTTGACGCTAAAAGAAAATGTTCTGGGTATCCCCAAATGATGTCGCTGAATGATGCTACTGCTTGTAATGCTGAGGAAATAAGTGATTTGCGGAATTTTTTCAGTCAGTCTACAAAAAATACAATGATGATGTTGATGTTTCGGTGGATTCTCATATTGAGTATCAACATAATTTAATAGGAATGCCTTATATAGGTATATGTAAAATGAAATTGGGAAGTGGATTTGATGGTATACCTGCAAATGTTCTTAAGCACCTTAATAGGTCATTATCACTACCATTATCTCTGGTTTTCAATGCATCCCTGAAGAGTGCTGTATTTCCTTCGATATGGAAGAGGTAAATTATTATTCTTATTTTTAAATCTGGAAAACGTAGTGACATTAAAAATTATCGTGGCATATCAATATTGTCTTCGATTCCAAAATTATTTGAGCTCATTATATCTGACTACTTGTATTTTAATGTCAAATCATCATTAGCACTCGAACAACATGGATTTATCAGACACCGTTTCACCACTACAAACCTGTTAAGTTTATCATCTCGAGTATATGGGGCCTTTGACTCCAAAAGTCAGCTTGATGTGGTTTTCACGGATTTTTCGAAGGCATTTGACTCTCTGCAGTTTGAGCTCATCCTTGCCAAATTGGACAGATTTGGAGTGAATACGTTATTTTTGAAATGGATTGAATCATATATCTGCGAAATCGTGAGCAGGTGGTTCAAATTGCCAGTGTAACATCTAAGACGATTGAAGTTCATTCTGGTAGTCCGCAGGGTTCTCACCTAGGGCCTGTGTTGTTTAATATATTCATTAATGATATTGTTTCTTTGTTCCAGTACTGCGAATGTGATTTATATGCGGATGATTTGAGGATCACCAAAACTGTAGATACTCTTCAACAGTTTTTAGAAATGCAGAGTGATCTTGACTTGCTATACAAATGGTCGAAGTTAAATAGATTTCCCTTAAATTTGGACAAGTGAAACACTATGATTTTCTTCAGGAAAAAGGATGTTATTGTTCATCCATATCATATTGGTGATTATCAGTTTGGACGAGTAATGACATTCAAGGATTTAGGAGTTGTGTTGGATGATCAATTGAATTTCCAGGACCATATTAATTTAATAGTGGCTAAGGCTAACGGTCTACTTGGATTCATTCGTCGTGTCACTAAGGATTTTTGGAAATCCTCATTCCATTAAAAGCTTGTACTATTCTATCGCCCGGTCTAATTTGGAATATGCGTCGATTATTTGGCATCCAGCACACAACAACAATTATATTGATCGAATTGAAAGAGTACAGAAGCAATTCATTATTTATTTTCTTCAAAAGCTGAATTGACCTTTTGATTCCAACATTCCAATGTGGCTAAATAAAAAAAATTTGCCACCCTATAGTGACCGATGTAAATTTGCTAATTTACAATCTTTACTGGAAAGACGTAAAATTGCTGCTTCTATGTTCATCGCTGATGTTCTAAATGGTACCATCGATTTCCCGAAACTTCTTTCTAATTTAGAATTCATGTATGTGCCCTGTAAACCTGTGCGGGCCAGGCATTTTATTTATTTGTCCACATTTAAAACTAATTATGCATATAATGCCCCTATCCTGGCGATTTGTCGACAGTTTAATGTTAATTTTAATGTAATTGATTTCCATTTGTCTAAATGTCTTTTAAAAAAAATAATTAAGAATTAAAATAAAAATTGTATTTAATTGTAATCAAAAAAGGATTTATCCTGTTGGTGATAATAATAAAGAATTAAAAAAAAACTAAAATAAAATAAATATTTTAAAATTGTTAAAATTTTTATTTTTCAAAATTTTAACAAATTGCTATACCTTATATAAGTCTTTAAGGGGACACAGCACCTTCAAATTTCATTTTTTTTTTTAATGTAAATTTTTAAATGAAAACGAAGACTTATCTTAATTAAACTTTGCACATATGTTTTATTAGTATTTAACTATACAATCAAAAAAAAAAATTAATTTTTTTTAACCCCCGCGTCGTCTGCTATAATTTTTTCAAAAAAAAAAACACTAAAATATCACGGTGGGCAGGATTTCTGCTTTCAGAAAAGTCTGAAACAAAAACAAAAAACGAGGTTTTAATCAGCATCGAAGCCGCTATAGAATGAACTACGGATGATAAAATCGGCGTACAATTTTTAAGTTACAACAGGTGCATTTTTGAAAAACGCCGCCATTTTGTTATTTTTCAACTAAATTTTTTCTTGGTAGTTCATTCTATAGCGGTTTTTTAACTTGGTTACCTTGGAATTAACCAGAATATATTTTTTAGGTTGGAAAGAAACAATTTTAAACTTTTTCTATTCCGACGGTTATTTAAAAAAAAAAATGAACAATTTTGGGACATCTCACGTAAAATAAATACAGAAAAACAGTTTATCTTCAACAATCGAATAATAAATTCCGAAATAATTACGAGAAAATTTAAGCAAAACTGATCGAAAAAATTCAGCGCAAACTCTACAAGCTTTTTTGGTATCTAATAGTTGGTATCATATTCAGACAGAGTTTGAAGAATTGCCCATATTCCAGAAGCTCATCTGAAACTGATTTTATATTCCCATTTTTTAAAAATCGGCTGAGAAATAGCTAAATTTGTAAATACACTGGGCGCATTCAGGCAAGCCAAACTGTTGGCAACATGTTGGGTAAAATCAACACGTTGAGACCTGAACGCACATATGATACATTCAAAATTTCATGACAACATGATTGTTTAAATATCATTTTTTTCCATCGGTAGATTTTTGATGCCAACATGTTGGGAGATAACAGTCATAAAAAACGTAAATCACAAAGCTACGTTTTGTTATCAGAATACAGCTACAGGCCTCCAAAACATCGTTTAGTAAAATATTGTGTCCGTCCTTCCTCTTATACATTTTTATTATTTTTATTCTGCCTCACATTCTCACAAATAATGACAGTTTTGGTCGAAATTTTCTACAAAGATAGGTTTTGATCGTCTATTTGAGTCTAGGGCGGGTTGTAGTGGAAGAGTAAACTGCCGAACAGATTTTCTCAAAAACGGGGCTGACGATTTTTTGTTATGTTAATGATAAATAAAATAAATAATACAAAATTTCAAAATTTGTGTTATTCTACAAATTCCTGAGGCCATCGTACTACATGATTTGAATTTCGAATAATCCAACTGGTGGATCATTGCAGTTTTACGTAGGTCTTCTTTGGCTACCGTGATTCTGTGATATTAAGCCTGAAGAAAATATACTACATTAAAAATTGTTTCAGGATAGCTATCAAATCAAGTTCAGTCACCTAGCGAGAATATCTTCAGAATCCGGCGACCACATTTACTTATCTGACAACTAGGGTACTCTAGGGTATTTTTTTGCTATTAGTGAGATGTCCCAAAATTTGTGGGGGGGGGGGGGGGGGGGGGGGCGAGCAGACAAGAGAGAAGAGACGCAACAACTTCAACAACGATGTCAAGCAACATTTCCTTAGGTTAGTACAAATTTGGGTGACCGCTCGGGAACATGATGTTGGAACGAAATCTCGCCCCTCCCACCGCCCAACCGCCACTGGAAGTACACATCCATACACATGCACACATACATATGTACATACATACACACATATACACACACGCACACATACATACATACACATATAATAGTATCCAGAATTAATTAATCTTATGGGATTAAATTTAATCCTAATTTTCAGTAACAAAAAAATAGTTATAGCCGAGCAAGCAGTTTAAACGTAGTTTAGAAATTGTGTTGTCTTGTGTTGTCTTAATACTAACTATCAACCGCCATGGTGTCTGGAACCGGGTTGATTCTCTATTACTAACATACCTTTCCTTTCCCTCGATCTTGTTATTCGTAAAAGTGTGTACGGTGGACCCGGCGTATCCGGGAAACTTGCCTTAGGCTTGGTCGTACACACTAAATCAATCAATCAATCAATTAGTGAGATGTCCCAAAATTTGTATTTTTTTTTAATAATGTGCGTACCCTCATTAAGAACTAAAAATTTTCCATTCAATTCATGTAATTTCTCAAAAATGTTATTCGTATAGCAAGTTTTACGTATTAAGGATACTTTTGAAATGTATTTGTTAAAATTTTGATTAAGAGTCAATTACGGTAATCTGAGTTAAATTAAAATTTTTCAAAATGGAAAGCAAAAGAAAAGAAATCGATCAATGTACTCGAAAATTGGGCATTAAACTGTGCAGTCAGTGCAATTCGTTGCGTGAAATAGGAGAAATTGTCGGCCGACGTCGTGCTACATGCAGCAAATAATTAGATAATTATAAACAAATGGAAATATGAGGGAACCCAAAAAAAAACAAAAAAGGTAGAAGCAGAAAAAGAATTTTGAGCGAACAGGATGAGCGATTTATTGTACGTGAGATGTAAAAAAAATTCAAAAGCTAGTGTTCCAAAGCTCACATTGAACATGTCAGATGTCACACAAAAAGCATATCAACAGAATCTGTTCGCCGTCCGTATTTTATGCAAGAACAATTTGAACGGTGCAAAAAACCAATATTGTCAACTATAAATATACAGAAACGTCTTTAGTTTGCTAAAACATACATCAAAGAGTCTCAAAGTTTCTGGGATAAGGTAATACATATTCACAGATGAAACCAAAGTAAATTTATTTGGCTCAGACGGAGGAAAACTGTTTGGAGAAAGCAAATGAATCTTTGAAAACGTAGAACTTAGTTTCAACAGTAAATATGAAGGAGGATCAGTTATGTCAGGTTATCCAGAAATTTTGAAAAGAAACGTGCGACCTACTACAGAAGATTAGCGTACGATGTTTGGGTTGTTACCTCATTTTACGTACTCAAAATTTCATGGACATTTTGCCCAGTGGCATTATTTGAATTAATGGGAAACAAAAGTCAAATTAAAATCGGAAAATGTATTTTCTGCATTTACATTATTACATCACTCGTTCTTATATAAACAGGAGCAAACGGAAGAAAAACTTATTTCATTTCCGTTTCTTCTACGAATTCGAAATTTACGTTTTGTTGTGATTTTTTGATAAGATTTATAATTTTTAATGATTTTCTGATATTTTTTGTATATAGAAATTTTTTTTGGCCTATACACATTTGAGGGCATGTTTTCCATGTTGAGTTAAAATAAGAAAACAAAAAAATGTTTTTTGGCAACCCGAAAAGAAGGAGGAACAACGGAAAAATATTATCCCCAAGGTAGTATTCTTGTTATATAGTACCTGTACTCGTACATATTTTAAATTAAATAGGAATAAGTGAATTAATTTTTCTTTTTCGTTTGTTATTCATTCACGATAAGCGGATGATACAAAAAATTTGCATATTTAAATAAAGTGGTTTGTTCCAGTAGAACTCAAATATTTTTTTTTTGGTTTCAAACACACAATTGTTTATTAATATTCGCGCGTTATAAAAACACATTTGTCCAATCTGTCTGGCATCCAAAGATTGATACTCTAGTCACACACACACACACATTAAATAAATGGCTTTATTCAGTCTCATGCGGTTCAAAACCCAATGCGCAATATTATTAATTTATTAAGATTCCTAAAAATTGTAAACATTTATTTACTGGTCATTTAAATTTATTAGGCTTGACGTGACGAGGCAATCCATTTCATCTACAAGATCATGTAAACGAGAAGTATACCCTCATTTGATGACTTGTTAGAAAATTTATGTTGCCCGTTCATTTTAAAAGTTTCATTTAATGACAGTTTTTATAGGCAGCCGTAAGCTTTAATGAGACAATGAAAAATGCTTTAAACAAAAAATACCGTACAAATGTGTAAATCACGATTTAGAAAAGTTTTTAGTATTTACGGTTTTTTTTGTATTTATTTTGGCAAGGTGGGAGTAAACCCAAAGAAAATATCTCATGGACGTTCAATATTATAAACTAGTGGAAGGACCATCGTAACCACCTCAAGGAAAAAATCAATAAAATTTTCATTAACCTTTTATTTAATGAGTTTAAAAATATTAGTACCTATAAAATCATATTAGCATTTAAAAATTCAAAATAGATTTACGACAAGCGTAATGGAATGAAAAACAAAATTTGCTGACCTGATGCAAAATATAATTTAGTTTAGAAGCTGTAACAAAACGATATCTATCGAAAATTGTTGTACACGTTTTTAGTAAGCCATTTCAGGTGGCAACAAACTTTTCAAATTAGTAAAGGAATACCAATTCAAAACTCGTTTGTTACTTCAAATGACGATTGCTACTCTAATCGACTAAGGGAATAACATACATAACTTGACTGTCAAATTGTTCAAATGCATAATTTACATCTTAGAAGATGTATAAGGTGGAACTTACACGCTCACCGGTAGAGAAAAAGGGCCATCGAAAGAAAACAATTTGTTGATGCGTATGCCTTTTGAACCGTACTAGCTGGAAACGAAAATAATACAATTTCTGTGTCTATACTAATGATAATCTATTGGATATCGCCTTGCTAGATATTTTTCCATTCCTCTAAGAGTGCGCTTTGGAGTGCTCCATCATATGCATTCTTCTACCAAGAATGACCCAAACGTGTTCTATAGGATTCAAATCGGCACTCATTGAAGGCACTCTGGCAACATAGCTTCCCTGCATTATAGTGCATTATCACGAAATTATCGCCTCTAAATAGTGCGTAGGTAACAACATATTCTTCCAATACTTCGTTAATATAGTGAGCAGCTGTTGTATATCTGGTTGGAGCCAGGTAAACCTTGGTGCGTGCATTCACGGAAATTCCCGCTCGTACGACTGATCCGCCTCGAACCCATTCGCTAAAGAACGTGCTTGGAGCGTAAAGCAACCATTACACGATCATATTAATGTCATTACAGTAATCTCAATACCTGCATCATTACTACTTTAATATTTTTTTTAACCTTACACAATCATTATTAATGACAGTAATTCCATCATTACCAAGCTTTCATTACTGCTAGTAGAAGCATTTTCTCCTTAAATTTTACATGAATCCTAAAGAAAAAGCGTGTATTTATGTGTACCCTCTAATACATAAATTAAAAAAAAATATATTTACGTAGATAACCTCAAATTTATAATGTAATATTCAATAGTAATGACACACAGTAATGACGCGAACTCTACACTATCATTAATAATGACAGTATCCCCACCACACATCAATAATGATGTCTCAAAATCAAAAAAAATCCGGATTTTCATCATTACCGACCATCATTCGTCATTACTTCAAGTTACACGATCAATATTAATGTCATTATCAGAAAGTAATGACATTATTATTGACCGTGTAATGGTTGCTTAACGTCGTGCATGGAGCGGTCGTCGCCATACTACTTATCTCCCATCAGGAAACTGCAAACAAAATCTCAATTCATCGGTGAACAACACTTGGCTCCAATCAGGTTCAGTCCAATTTTCATGATTTCTGGGAAATTGTATCCAAATCTTATATTACGACAGAAGTTCTGAACCCGTGGCTGTTCTTTGTGTATGAGGGTCTGCTTCTGCCAACCTTCACCGTATTATTCTTTCGCTTACATTTATATTACGTACGCGTAACAAGTCATTCCAAGTCTTAACAGCGGTTGGATGGCGATTTCTAAGAGATGATTAAATTACAAAACGGTCATCTCGAACGTTTGTTACACTTTGTGTGCCGGTACCTTGTCGCCTGGTATAAACCGCTTGTAAAATTGCGACGAAATACTTTATACAGTACTACGGGAAATCCGTAACTTATTAGCGATGTCAGCGATTAGCAATCTTCCAACAATTCTATGATTGGCGCTACATCTTCTGACTTTAGCAATATAATAAAAACGTAACAACCTACACATCAAAATATAAATAGACAATAAAACGATTGAATATCGCAATTTATTAATTGGCCGAGTCATTTTCGATGGCAACCAATATTTTATAAGATTGTTTTGAATGACTTAGAATTTGGTTTTTTTCTTGTTTCCAGCTAGTGCGGTTCAAAACATTGTTATATAATTTATTTATTTATTTATACTGAGAAAAGTCTACAAATATGACTTGAATTTATAACATACTGAACATGATAGAATAAAAATTAAATTAAACAAAAAAAGAATAAAAATTGACCTAAAAATATTTTTAGGTTGGAGCAAAATGTTGCTTCAACCTACGTTTAAAGCTGTTTTTACTTAAGTAAAAGTCGAACAGATGGTCGATTTTATTAAAACTCTTCGACATCATGTTTACCGGTTCATTGTCACCATAGTTTGTTCTGTGTTTATTTAGATGAAGGAACTCATGATCTCTTAAATTCCTACTCGGTGCCTTTATTTTAATTGATTCCAGTATGGATGGTGCATCGATTTGATCAAGTAAAATATTTCCAATAAACGAACACTTTAAAAGCTCTCGTCTATTTGCCAATGTTGTCATTTGATAGGTTTTGCATCCAGTAGCATATGATGGTAATCGCTTCAGGTTAACGTGGTGCGGTAAGTCATGGTCATAATCCCATCCGTCTTTACACGTTATATACCGTATAAACTTTTTTTGGACACTCTCGATTTTTCTGATAGGTTCATCGTAAAAAGGACACCAGATGTTGACAGCATATTCAAGTTGAGATCTCACGTAGGCATAATACAGGATCTTGATTGTCTCTAGGTCATGAATATCCCCAGTCCAACGCTTAATAAAACCAAGCATGGAATTGGCTCTAGCAACGCATTGTTCAATATGCTTAGTAAAGCACATGTTTTCAACGAAAGTAACCCCTAGGTCTTTAATCTCGAATACTTTTTGTAAAAGTACGCCATTTATTTGATATTGTTGTGTAACAGGGTTAACTTTTCGATGGAACGATAAACTCTTACACTTGTTGATGTTGAGACTGAGGAGGTTAGACTCACACCATTTCGCTAGATTTTCGATGTCTTCTTGTAGCTTATGGGTATCGCCGATGTTTTCTACTGTTTTAAAGATTTTGAGATCATCTGAAAACATTAATACCTTAGAATGTTGTATTACTTCAGTAACGTCATTGATGAAAATTATGAAGATCCAAGGACCAACATGAGAGCCTTGTGGTACTCCTGAAGTAGCTTGAATTGATTCTGATCTTCTATTACTAAGCTCAATATACTGAATGCGATTACTCAAATATGATTTAAACCACGTAACAAACTGTTTAGAAAAATCGAATCTGTATAACTGTTCCAACGTTTTACAATGACTGATGGAGTCAAAGGCTTTGGCAAAGTCAGTATACACCACATCAACTTGCTTATGCATTTCAATTTCTTTAATGGTGTTGCTGGTAAATTCAATAAGATTTGATGATGTTGATCTTTTGGGTATAAAACCATGCTGACACTGTGAGATGAATCGAGGAACCAAAGATCTGAATGAGTTGCATACAACCAGTTCAAATAATTTGGGTATTGAAGATATTGATGTAATTCCTCTGTAACAAGAGACATCATTTCTTGCTCCTGTTTTGAAAATTGGTGTTACTCTTGTTACTTTCCATTTCGTTGGAAATACGGCTAGTTGTAATGATTGATTAAATAGAAGACACAGAGGAGTTACCAACGATGTGAAATCTTTCAATAATGAAGCTGGAATGCCATCAGGACCACATCCATCTCTGAATACTTCTAAAGCTCGATGAATATCCTCGGTTTCAATCCTTGGTGTTAGTATGGTTACGTTGTTTTCACCATTGTTTGGATGCTCATACTTATCAATGTCTTCCGGTTTATAAACTGATTGAAAAAACTCCGCAAACATGTTTGATATAACCTGCGGGTCACAGGATTTACGTTCTTTGAATGTCATACACACTGGGTAACCATTAGTTTCACGTTTTTCTTTAAAAAATCTCCAAAAATGTTTTGGATCGTTTCTTATTTTTTCCTTAAGACGGCTTATATAACTCTTATACTTTATCTCAAAGTATCTCTCGAAATTTTGATTACACGCAGTGAATTTATGTTTGCTTTCGTCTGAACTGATTTTGAGATTTGCTTTGTAAGCTTTGTCTTTCTTGTTCTTAAGATTGATTAGTTTATCGTCGTACCATGGTGGATATTTGTTCGATTTGGCCGCAGCAGTAGTAGGAACAAATAGTGCAATGCCCTCAGATATAATTTTGTAGAATTTCTCCACGTTAATATCTATGTTGCTACTGATTAGTTCATTTTTCCAGTTAATTTGCTCAAAATAAAGATGAAGGTTTATTCTGTCGGATTTTCTAAAGTTGTAATACGGCTCTCTGTTTTGATAGTTATCAATAATATTGCTACCCTTGCTTTCAAAAATTATTTCTAGGGCTTTGTGGTTAATATCATTAATAACGAATGGTAATGGTGATTCATTTACTTTAAATAGATTCCGTTCATTTGTAAAAATTAGATCTAGAATTCGGTCAAGGCCATTCTGCACCTCGCAAATTTGGCTAAGATTTATATCGAAAACAGTATCGATAAACAGACACTCAATTTCAGAACTCACGTTCAATGGTAAAATTTCATCCATTTCTTCGTCATATGACCAGCTAATAGTTGGAAAATTAAAATCCCCCGTGATCAAGATTGTATCAGTTGAATTAGCAGCATTGTTTATTTCCATTATTGTGTCGCTGCAGGCGGTGTAAGATGATATCGGTGAGCCAGGCGGAACATATGCAACGTAGATAAAAATTAACTTTTTGTTGATTGCGATCTTAACACACAATTGCTCGATGGATAGGTTAGATATTTCAACTAACTCATTCGATAATGATGCATCAACCGCAATGAGTACTCCTCCGCCAGATTTTTTATCACTAGTTAGCGGTGATCGGTCGCATCTATAAACCACATATTGGCTAGGAAAGAATTCAGAACTCAGGATTCCTTTGTGAAATGAAGTTTTACAGATGATATAAACCGGGAAGAGCGTTTTTAACACAAAATTGCGAAATTGAGCTGCCTTCGAAGACATTTTATTTACATTTTGGAAATAAAATGAATGTTTCCTAATTCTTGGTGGTTTTTCCATTGTTGTAGTCTTCTTATAGTCTGATATTTTCAAAATATGTGCTGGGCTTTGAATGGTACTGGGACCAGATTTATCGATGACATGAGCGAGGTTATATTGGTTTGCAGTTAAAGCAATTCGTATTAAAGAGTGCAGTTGGTCTCCTTCAATCGGTGAGAAGTAGTTAAATTTGTGTGTGTATCTGGTTAATGCTACTATAGCATGTGGTAAGCTATCGAATAGTTTAATTTCTTTGTCAGACATTTGACGTCACAATAATTTACTAAACTATATTAATCACACAAACCAAATTACAATCATTGGCATGCACTAAAATGACGACATCACATTGTTTGCGTATAACACCGATTGATTATATTTATACGCAAAACAACACACACAAAACTATTTATTTATATACTCGCCAATTATGTATGCAATGAACATTACTGTATTCCTAAAATTAGAAATATTTTATTGTATTTATTTATATATGAATTAATATTTTAATTATGAATTTATTTATGTAGAACTAGATATGTACTTACACTTTGTTTGTAAACAAACCAACACATATGCAAATTGACATTTATGAAGTCAAAAAATGTAATAGATTAATTATAATTAATATTATTAAGAACAGTACCATTGTTGTGTACTAATTATAATTATTGTTATTAGGAACAGTACCATTTGTGTACTAATTTATTGTAATTTAGTACTAAGCAAATGACATACATTTTTTGTAAATCATCTTTCACTTAAGTTTCAACTGGCGAACAAACAACACAAATTAAAATAAAAACTAAATTTATAAATATAAATAAAATCAGCCATTTGTGATTTGTGGTGTTTGACTTAAACCTTTATTTAAATTAAATAAAATTAATACCAGCATCCAGCCAGTGATTTCAACGATCATTTTTTTTTTTTTGGAAATTCTTTGCAAATACCAGCTACAATTGTAACGGACGAGGGTCTGACGTACAATAACGAATTATTGTCAGATAATTGGACAGCGGTCTTAGTAGTCGGCTAGGCTTCAGTGGGGGTTCGTGGAGAACAAATAGGGTCAGACTTGGCCAATGCTTTAAAAACCGCAAGAATTTTGTCCTGGGGCCAAACATTCATGACAGGAGGCAAGAGGAAAACGAATGAAGAAGAGCGGCCGTCACCCCACGTGTCGAGGGAGATGGCCTATTGATGTGTCGGACTTTCCGAAGCGTGACTAGCACAAACAATGAGCCCAACTCAGTATCCTATGCAAGCCTCCAAGCATTACCACCCACATTCCAGGACGCTAGCTCCCCGAGAGATAAGAGTCTGTGATTCCTGTGTGAATCGTCAGGAAAGACTTTCAACCATCCTCCTGATGCCCTATATAATATGGTACAGTAGGCTCCCCTGAGAGAATACCCATTCCCCAAGCGAGGCTCTCTTTACTAATGTTCAGCCCACACTGCCACCTGGTACTGGATCACGCGGGCTGAGCGCAGAGTCACTCCTAAACGCCGGCTGATGGTCCGAACTTGTATGTACGACCCTGAGCGGCAAACGAATGTATCGAACTGCGGTCGAGTGTCAATACTATTCTACTAGGCATTACCTCTTGCAGTTCATCGATCCAGAAACAAAAATTAGTTCACACCAAAACCACCATGGCCCAGCTCATCCCGTTCAGTTCTGGGACGACCTCCACTTTCATTCATGTTCAGCAACACTCCCCTAAACTTCACAGATTTAATTAATCCTAAGCCCCGAAAACACGGATATAAAATTAAAGTAAACCCACGACCAATGATAATAACTTTATTACTAAAAATAAGATTAAATTTAATCCCCTTAAAATGATTAATTTTGGAACAATCCTCGATTCTGAAACAAATTAAATTATTTAATGGCATACTTAAAATAAATCCTTAAAATTATGTTCTTATTAATCTAAGAATATATGTTATACATTTTTACCACAACTTCAATAAAACTCCAAGTTAATTTAACACAAAAATGTCTGGAAATCTGCATTGGAATTCTCCAAATATAAGGTATAGTTATTGAAATTGCTATAGTAAAGTAATTTATTAATTAAATTCATCATTATTTATCCCTCTAAAAATTTAAAATTTAAATCATTTAAATCAAATTAATTAGTTATTCAATAATCACATTAATTCGAACTATATTCAAAACTTAGTATATAGCAGCAGCTCAGATCCGACCAAGTGTAATAAACCGAATTAGCATCCTCATATATCAAAGATCTCCAGCCCACTAGCCAACGACTGAACTGAAAATCACCAACCTTCCTCCAAGACTTCAGAACTATAGAAGTCCGCCGGATGATGAAGGTGTGACAAAATTAAATAAATAAAACCACAATTAAATAAAGATAAAGATAACACACAAATTATATTTTTGCTGTACTCATTTCATGATTAGACTATAGCTATTTCCATATCCATCCTTCTTTTAAACTGTGAAATTATATAACCAGAACCGATATGCATGCCGGTTTACTTTGATAACTAAATAAAGTAATTTTTATAACAATAATATGCAATTTATGCTCAAAATAAAACCGAAAGTAACCTCTTTTATTTTAAGTAGTTGACATTAGACAATAAATAAACCAATAAAATTTTCAAAATTATTGCTAGAATAAATCCCTGTCATCAAGACTTGATTTAAACTATTCCAAACTGAATGAAAACACACGACACCGTTGTAGAACAAATTGACAAAGTAAGACTGCAATTTATTATCAAGTACATATTAGAACATCGACCAACTGGCAACTTCCTGCACCACAACAAATCATACCACTCATTTCATTACCCATTTGTACTCCCATACATATACTTTTCAGAATGCAAACGATAAAAAAACACACAATCAAATTCAACACCCCAATCATCATTATCTCTGAAAAGCCAAACAAAAATAATCAGTTAATAAAATTAAATAAAATAAAATAAGATAAAAATAGAATTTCAAAATTATTGCCATACAAAATCTACACCAAACGAAACTAAGCTTGAAACTATTCCAAACGGCCTGAAATACGCGGCACTGCTGTTGAAAAATTACCAAAGAAAAACTTAAACAAAATATCAAATATCAGGTTATTAGTTAACTAATTTTAATAATTTACATCATCACAACAAATCATACCAATACATTCCCATCTATAAAGAAACCATTCCCCTAAAATTGCAAACGGTAAAAGCACGCAAACTAAGAAATGCGCCGCTTAACAGTTAAAAAATTGCTATAATAATTTTACTATAGCATCTTAATTAGGGGTATATCCTCCAACAGGTCGCAAATAAACGATTTGCGCTTCAAAATCTGACTACTCGATTGATTTTAACACGAGTTTTTCAATGGGGCGTGCAAAACGGATATAGTACTTTTATCAGTCACCAGATGCCAGCATGTCAGTTTAAAGGATAGCTTTAAATTTGCCATTTGTATTTTATACTGAAAAGTAAGGTGACATCCATTCATTTATTCATTTTTAATGCATTTAAAAATTAATTTAATAATTGTACAAAAGAAAAATATAAAAAAATTAAAATTAATCTTATATTTAATAAAAAAATTGGTTCTTTACTTTAATTTCAGTTGAAAAGAAGTCTTCAAAAATGGTTACAACCTGTTGTGTGCCGAAATTCAAACCGTCAAAAAATATTCCACTCGGAAAATTTGAAAATAAGGTTAGCCCCAGTACTAAGAATCGCGAGATAAGGTACAGCCAGAAGATGTCCGGTTCATCCACATATCCAACAACAGTTGCATTAAAAATATCAAAAGAACCGACGTCATCATCAGTGCAGGTAATGTAATTACAATAATTGTTATAATATTGTTTATTGTTCTTAGGATATTATTTTAGGCAACCTCATCTTCAGAAGCCAATTAAATAAATAATAATACCGAATCGATCGATTACGCTACTAATGTAACATCACAATCAACAACACAAACCACCATGCAAACTAAAAGCAAGATGCCACAAATTCTCGCAGATCCCGGCTGATTTATTCGGTTTTCAAACATGTTGAATGATCAATTAAAATATTTTACTGGGTTGGACTTTAAGCGTTTTAATTTTTTAGCAAGCTTGATAGCAAAGAAAAATATGAAATGATTCATCCTGAAATAGGTTTCAATGACCAACTGCTGATAACATCATTTAAATATCGGCACAACAACAATTTTATTTTCATGTAAAATATATTCATGATAAACCGAAGTCTTATATGAAATATATTTACAAATATGATGCAAAATATTTATTTGGTGTTGCGGCAAATTGAATTATGGAAATTATCGAAAATTATTTCCTTATATCGCGCAATAATTGATTGCACTGAGATGCCAGTGGAGAAATCAGAAAATCTGAATTATCATCAATTAACCTTTTCATTAATTGCCGTGGACGAAAATGGATTGGTAGTTTTTGTGTCGGAAATTTTTGGAGGTGCGATTTCGGACAGAGAATTCTTCGAAAAATCGAATATTTTAGATAAATTAGAGCGAGGGGACTTTTTATTAGCCGATAGAGGATATCTCTGATTTGTTAGAAAATAAGGATGTGGTTTTAAATATACCTCCGTTTTTAAGAGGTAAAAGCCAATTAGCTGATGAAGAAATCGCATATACAAGGGTTATAGCCAACAAACGAATTATTGTAGAACGAGTGATTGGATTTGCTAAAGTTAACCAAATATTAGTAACACCAATGCCTTCAATAATGTGGCCATTTGCCAATCAAATAATTCAAAATGTGTTTTATTTGTGCAATTTACATTCTTCTAGCGGTGACGTTAAAATAATACGAGTAGACAATATGTTAATTAAAATATAATTTGATGTGCTAGATTTTATATTTCAAGCTAGTTTGCCTAATACTTCAAAATTCACAAGTATGTACAAACACAAACTGATAACAAATTTAAAAAAAAAACTTAATTGAACTAAAATGAATTTCAATCCGACCGCAAATTAAAATATTTAAATATTTAAAAAAAAAAAATTTGATTAGATTAAGTTAGATGATAGATTAAATCAAAGATCATAGTATATAGTAGGAATTATCTTTCGTTAAAATGTAATGAAAATTAATTTAAGTGCTTTACTTGATAAGAAATAGCAAATTAATTTGTGGAAAAGATTAAAAGCAAGGAAAAGTTAGGCTAAACGAAACATGCATAAAATTAAATTATTAGTTCAGGTACCTAAATAAATAAAACATAATTAATAAAATAAGAAAACATGCAAAGTTAGTATACATACTATGCTCAAAATAATATGGAACAAAATATTCCTCATAATATTTATTTATTTGTAAAATATTTTGGGCTATCATACCTTCATTATACGTGATCTTATCAATTAAAATCCCTTGTGGAGTTCACACAACAAAATCAAGTTTATGTACCTTCGTGACGTGCATTTGTACCTGACACTGAGTGTAATATTGATGATTTGCTTTTAATCGCCCATCCTTGATGTATACTTAGCATCGGAAGACTTACTATTCTTGCAGCTGAAAGGACATTTAATGTTTAAGATAATAGTTTTACCTGGATTAATCCCGTCAGGCGTGGCCGCTAAAAAATTGTTATCTAACCCTATAAATAAACCACATTTAAAAATTGTTTCCCCCATAACTCTACAATACTTTCTTCTGGCAATCTCTTCATTGTTTATGTCCCATTTAATAGCTTTGGAGTACAGTTCCGATCACATGATATGATTTTTTAAAAATGAAGTGGTGTATTTTTTTACTCTTATCGTAGTGAGAACGACGTGGCATATTGAGGCTGGTATTCGTGTTTTCCTCTCGTTTTTCTACAACACACTTTGGTTTACGGTTTTTCTCTCGATATTCAACCGGCTTCGATCATCAACATAATTAATTTTATTTAAACATATTAACATTAAATATTCTGTATAGTCGTGGTCGTGAAATATGTGCTTTAAACTGATATTACGGCAATGTAATGCCGGCGACGGAAATCCTAAAATTGATCAGCCCATTAGCGAAATTATTCGTTTTCTATGTAGAAGGAGATGGTACGGGTATGATTGCTGAATTTAACATTTCATCAACGGTTGTTTTCTTCAAGCTTCGCCCAGCTTTAGGTTGGTCTCGGCGCTACATGTAATTTTAAAAAAAATATCGAAACCAATTGAATAAAATGTTATTTTTTTACAGAAGCGTGAATGGAATAGCCGTCTGCCTTGCTGATCACCTTTTACTGCCCCTCGTTCCTTAAATTATAAGAGAATAACTGCCGGAGTCAACCATTCCACTTCTTTATTGTTTAGTAGTGAGAGGTTTTGATACGGCTCCTTATTAACTGGGAAAGGCTGCAGGTACTATTTTTATTGGGCATCTGCTCCTAATTAGGTCAAGACCTGGCTATAAGTTTAATCTAGAAAGTATTTGTGCATAGCAAGCTATTATATGTAACCAAAAACCCAACATGAAACAATTTTTAAATATTTATAAGTCGTGCGATAGAAACGGAGTAAACCAAACATTTTGAAGTTAAACATATTTCACTATATTAAACAGAATTTCATAAAAACCCGAATGGTTTTTCTGTTTAAAATAGGTAATATCACATTTCACTTATTTAAAACCATTTTTTTTATTAACACACTTAGAAATATTTTAAAATATAAAAATTTTTTCATTCTATCCTGGAAACGAACGTGCTGCCATAAACATAGTGGCGAATACTTTTACTAAAAGCATGCCCCATTGAATTTTTTTTTTTTGTGTTTTATTTGTCTTTGCGACTGAGTAGTAAAAACAAATTATAGAAAAGTTACCACCGACTAATGCAAATAAAATCAAGTAAGTCAAGACAATTAATGCTAAAGGCATTGCCACAGCTATTTCTCGCGCGATGCGATTTTTTTTCTATTTTCAAATTTTACCGGAATTAAAACAAGTTTGATTCTAAATGTTTGAAGACACCATCAAATTCAATCTCAGTCTATAACATCTTTTAATAATTTTTTGGAAAATAATAATTTTTATTGAAAAATAATATTTATTCAAAATTCGTGCGCGAAATTTTAATATTCGTGCGACAAAATTTAAAATTTATTATTTATCAATAAAAATTATTAAGTTCCTAAAAAATTAATAAGATGTTTTATAGAATGTAATTTAATTTGATAGTTTCTTCAAATATTTAGAATCAAATTTGTTTTAAGTCCGGTAAAATTTGAAAATAGAAAAAAATCGCGTCGTGCGAAAAATAGCTGTGGCAATGCCTTAAATTAATGTGAGTCGCAAATCATTTATTTTTTCATATTAAAATTGCTGACTTGCGACTGGATGGATAATATACCCCTCAGTCTTGCTACAGTATCGACATTCTATCTTAGCACAAAATTATTTACCCGAATCAATTCATTTATAAAATTCAACGTTGTTCACATTCATTGAATCAAAATTTGGCATGCATAAATAAATACGTCATTATGTGTTGTAAATCTTAGTATTTATTTATATAATTTAGTTAAGTAATAATCTTTTAGTATTATTTAAATTAAATTAATCAGTTAATATAATTTAAACTATATACAACCATTATTCAAGATAATAACCAATAAAGCATCCATATTAGACGATACATTAAATAATATCAAACAGATCAAAAAATGAAATCAATACTACATTCAGAAACCTACCTGGCATCGATTATACGATAATACAGAACGCGTGCAATAACATATATGGAAAATCCGACAAAATTAACGATCAAATTAGTTTAAATAATGAAATGCCAAATCGATTTAGAGACATACAGAATGTAATATCATTAGAGGCAAAATTGATACGCAAAGAACAATAATCAAATTTAGAACCAATAGCAACCCAATACAAATTAGAAACTTACACTTTCGAGCAACTCTTACTTAACACTGAATACAATCAATTACGAAAACAAGATATAAAAATTACTTCGAAACACCAATTATAACAATTTATATGTATTACAACAATTTTTGAAAATCAATTAATAATATTCACTGTTTCAATATCAAAATTTTACAGAGATATTTTCAAACAATATTATATAATTACAACAACAATAAACCGAACATTTTCTATTCCTATTCAAAACCACTATATCACACTGAATGTCTGAATGACCATTGAATGCAATATTCAAACGAACCATGTAAATAAGTAAACTATGAATATTATTGCAAAGAACACATCGTTCAGCCAACCAAGGCCGATTGTATTGCCAACATCTGATCAACAGAAGAATCAATCTTCCAAATATTCTCGCAATACCTTATCATTAATAAAATGGATAATATTGAATATAGTACCACTTGCGGTAAGCAAGAAACCTGCTACTTTAGAAATATAAAATTAATAAAATTCATCAACTGTTCAGTGTTCAATCACAATTAATGGAACAATATATCAAAATAAAATACAAACCTTTAATGAAGATTTAATACATTTACAGCCATTTCACGAAATAATAATAAAAAATATTTCCACACCAATTGATCTTCCTCAACTAACTTGGTCAATCAACAACATAGAAAAGTTAATCAAAGTGCAGAGTACAAGAATTCCAAATATCCATCACCACTTATATTGGTTCATATCAGCGATTGTAATTTCACAATCCTAACTTACCTCATAATATGGAGATACTACCCAAACTGCAATTCATGTGCATGGAACTCAAATTTAAATTTTTCATCAAACCATCAGCTACCCAGTAACAATTCCACGAATACTGAGGACAGTATTTCTCTTCGGGGCAAGCAGGTAAATAATGGCATGTGTCCCATTATTACACAATCCTCATCCAGTCTCTAAATAAGTAATCGGATCAATTAATAACAGCAGAGAAAAAGCATACATGTATTTTTCTACACACAATGGGGGAACGTTGACATAATAAAAGTAAATAAAAATTATGCAAAATAAACACTAATGCGATATATCGCATTTTCCTAGATTTAATGGACGAACGTTGGCATAATTATAAATAAAATTATGCCATACATTTATACAAGATATGTATAAACTTATTTTTTTAGACAAGAGTAGAGTATATTTAGGGTTGGGTCTAAATCCTACTTTTCAAAATCTTACTTTTCGAAATATTAGTTTTAGCAATGCCGTTGTCAAAACTAAGATTTTGAAAATCAAGATTTTAAATCTGATATGAGTGAGATATGCTAAAAATAATAAAAAACAAATAATAATATCGAAATGAATTATTACGAGCAATTTCATAAAATGAAATCCCCTAAATATATATAATTTCAAAGTCGGGGATTCCCAGGAAAACATTTTTACTTCTTGCATGTAATACTATTCACTTAAGTGACGAAATTTAATCGTTTATTAAAATGTTCGCTTTTGATAAATAAGTGATAACGATAAGTAAATAAACCAAGGATACCAGTGATAGTAGTAAAGTGATAGTAAATAAATAAACCAAGTGATAGTAGGTAGTGATTATTGATAGTAGTGAAGTCAGCTAATTGACAAAAAGTTTCGTGAGTGTTATTGAAGTTGTTCTCATGATCTACACTGTGAAAACAAATAAAGGGAAAGTGAAATTAATTATCGACGGATAGCTATGTGTACCATTTACAAAGAAAATGCAATACTTTCCAATGGATGTGCGCCAATATAAAATTTATATTATGTAAGGCAAGAGTGGTGACCGTAATTACAAATGGTTCACATAATATAAGAAAGGAACCATCCAAACATATCCATGATCCGTCTCCTCATGAAAAATCGGTATTCGAGACAAATGGAAGTGACAAATGGAACGTCATTCAATGTTTACCAGAGGTCCAGAGTAGACAGGCTCAAAAGCAAAAAAATTAGTAGAGCCAGGTCTACTTCAATAAGACAATCTGATGGTATTTTTAAAATGAGCATATCAGAAAATTTAAAATATTTAGTAGAAGAACTGTTTAAACTGCTGTTCGAGGTGGTCCCAGTATTTATGCGCCAACTATTTACCATTTATGGCAAAATTCAATATTTACTGTTCTGTGTGATTAGTTCGAAAATTGAACAGCCTATTTCGTGACTTTTAATGAAATATGTAAATTAGCGAGCGAATGGAACGTACATTTGAAGCCAAAAGTATTGTAATAATATCGAACTTCGAAAAGGCAAGAGTATCGGCTTTAAAAATGATCTTCCCCTTAGGCTCAATTTATAGGATGTTTGTTCCATTTGGGACAGATAATTTGGGGAAAGGTTTAAGCGCAAGGCTTTCATACTAAATATGGGAAAGACAAAAATTTTTCTTTACAAATTCGATTGCTAAAAAGTTGAGCTTTCGTACCAGCAAAGAAAGTTATGGTGTACTATAGTGAACTAAAAATATCGATGGATTAGGATGCTCGGAAAATAGGGATACGGTTCGAAAAAAACTATTTACCCGGGATAAAAACCAAGAGTAGATTTTTGGAAACCCGCTTATTCTCCAAATTTTTGGACAATTTCGGGTGATATTAACCCTTAGCGGCCACACTTCGCTCCCGTAACATAGCGTAACTGGGGTGGTTTTCACCTCAGTCAAAAAATCGGTCTAGAAAGCCAAATTTTAAATATTGAGACTCCAAAAAATTCATGGATATTCTGAAACATGTTTTTCAATTTATAAGATGATTTACAAGAGCCAATATCAGGATCAGGAAAAATGACGTTTTTCAGAAAAAAAAAAATCATTACTCCTTCCGAAATTCATCGTTTATAGCGCTACTAATACTTTTTTCTTCCTTCTATGTACCATGCAAGTAACCTACATTCCTCGACAACCTCTATATAGCACGTCAAGTATGATTTTCGTATTTATGGGGATGTAATAGAAATTAAGATACTATATCATAGAGGTATAGAAGCATCTAGTCAACCTAATATCAGAACAAGGATCGAAGAATATTTGCATTTTAAATGACCTAGATGATTAAGACTTTTTGTTGTTTGCTTACATTGTTATTTTTATACAAATACCGAACAAAAAAAAGAAAAAATTTTAAATGAAGTTCAACACTAGAATGTTTTGGTTGATTACAATGTAAACACAAGTTCATAGTTTTTTTTTTAAACTCACACAAAATAAATTAAAATGTTTACTGTTCAACGGTCGAACAAACAATAATTTATAAATATATAGTTCTGTTTGTGTTTTCAAAACATTTTATTTGAAGTGTGAAAAGTTGTTTACTTAATTTAGAAAAATTTGCACGTAATTTGCAAACAGTTTCACATATACTGGGAAACCCCTCCCATATACCTATGTTAAGAGTAGTAATATATTATATGAATGAATGTTTGCAATTTTTTATTATAACTCCAGTGAAACGATCATAAATTGTAATCTACAATTACTTTGAGTATAGAATTTTATTTCTTTAGTTAGTCTCACATGAAAAGAATAACAATTTATTCTCGGCTCTTAAAACTTTCATTACTTTCATACAACTTAATATACAAAATAATGTCATCAACATTTCCTTTTCCTTTAATTCACCACTTTATCTACTGTAAAATTGTACCCCAACAATATCCATGAGAAACTAATTCAAACTAAAAACAAAACCAAAAAATAACGTCTGTGTAACATTGAAGTCAAATCCTATCATTTTACTTTTCTCATTTCTCGATATTAGATCCCTTCTGAATTTTTTTTTTTTTTTTTCGAGGATAAAGCACCATAAATAGGAAAAAAAACCTAAAAATGAAAATCTCAAAACCAAATGTTCTGAAATGATTACACTTATTACTGTACAATGTATAAGAGTATATATATCCTAGGTCTGTATGTGGCGATACACCCTAGCATTACATATTTCCTTATACATACATAGTCGTTTATACCACCTTCATCATGTTCAAATTAAATTATTGCTGTTTGTGTGTGCTTTTATTCTAAAGCTGTTTCTGTTGCTTATTTTCTTGAAAAGCAGAGCATAATACAAAACATTCTTCAAAACAATTTTTGTTTTTTGTTTTATTTTTCACCATTATCATCATTCATTTTCATTCATAACACCAGTGATTGTTTCGCTGTTTCCACCGCCTTCCCCCTCAATACCAAAATAAACCACGTATGTACAATGTACATACATATCAATGTGTCTTGTATACGTTTAATTTATATTACACTGTGTGTTTTGATATATTTGTAGCCGATGATTCATAAAGCGTATTTTATTACACTAAGCACGAGGAGACTAGATATAGACGAAAAGCTCAAAGTCAAAACATTTATGGTTTTTATTGTATTCTGACTTAATTTTTTTTTGTTTTTTTGTCTCTATATCCTTGTGACTGTAGACTGTTGATGTTGCATAATTATTTTGTGATTTCTAGTTTATTGAGCAATTTTCCATTCTATTGGATTTTTATTGGAATTTTAGTGTTTTAATTAAATTTGATACAATTCGCATAAAGTCTTCAATTTTACGGTAAGTAGACATTATACCATTTGGTTTGATCGAATCGATAATGGTAATTGTCGTTATCTCCTTAAATGTAGGTACGAATTTACCATAAAATTTATTTCGATTATACCTTGATTGAGGCAATATTTGCCGAAATTAAATTGAATGTAGGTATATCCATATACATAGATTAAAGGAAGTGACGAAGAATAGTGACACAACTCGAAATTTTAAATTTTTCAGGAGAGCAAAAGAAAAAAATGGTAATTTCGATTTTACAACGCTATTCTCTATGGGCGTCAAAAAAAGGAAGGTCGCAAAATTAGGCCGTCTCCCGAGGATGTTTTAATGCATTTGTTGTGAACTTTTTGGAATTCTTCTATGTTGGTGAGCTGTGATATAGCTCCTTGAAGTCAAAAAATATTTGTTGGCCGGCTCAGATGAGTACAGCATGGGATAAAGGATGATTTAATGCATTTGTTGTGCACTTTTCAGAATTTTTGTATGTCAGTGAGCTGTGATATAGTTCCTTGAAGTCAGAAAATATTTGTTGGCTGGCTCAGGTTATTATGGAATTGATGGAACGAAAATCGGGTAAATACTTTTCGAATTACTATTTGTTAACGAACCTCAGCAGCGGGGTTATGCCTAAAAGTATTGGTTGATCTCAATGTTGATTTGTGCTTGAATTGAAATCCATTTGATCAATTGACTTTTTTCACTTAAACATTTTTTTTCCAGCAAATATTTTTTGTTCGTTTGAATGCCTCATTTTGTACTGTCGTTCGTTTAATTTCAATGAAAATACAGTACAAAGTGATTCCAAACGAAAACCGATCAACGTCTGTCCTGACCCGTTTTGATTGAACAAAAATCGCTGAAAATGTTCTTTATGTAAAATAACTTAACCCAAATTTTTTTGTTTCCTTCTACGGTACTGTTCTTCGGAGAACGGCCGGGCTGTTCGCCGTTTATGAATTTTTTACAATTTTCTTAAAAACTGAAAATTTCAAATTGCTTATTCTCAAAAACTGCTAAACCGATTTTAATGATTGATGACTCATATGAAAGAGGATTGGTTCCTCTTTTATATAGTAGTTTAATTTTGTTTTTACTAAATTTTTATTGGAGAAAAAGTGTTTTTTCTGAAAAATGCCATGTTAGGAGACCTTCGACCTTAAGTCTCACCACTTTTTATATTTTTTTTTGAAAGCCTAATTATCTTAAAATCAAACAACAATATAAGAAAAATGTGTTATATTCCGTTTTTAAAATATGATTTTTTGAATATATCTGGATCTGAATATTTTTAACGAAAAAATCAAAAAAATCCACTCAAATTTTCCCCAGAGCAATTTTATTATTACATATTTTTTTTAAATCTATGGCGGCTTTCGTAATAATAATACAGCCATAAACAAATCCTTATTATAAAACAGACGTCATCCGAAACAAGTGTGGAACCTTGTAGTAACAAATTTGTAGTAACATTTATTTTCTTACCGCGGACCTTAAAAAATTTGGGCGGTTCCAGGTAAATTTTAAAACAGACCCTTGTACTTCTTGTTTTTATTAGATTGTTTACTGACTCATATTTATGAGTTAGCATTATTTCACCATGAATCACCAAAATTTTGGTCTGAAGGTTTTATTGGCTAAGGTGGAAAGGGTATCTATGTATGTAAATATGGGTTGCAAAACAGAAACAAAAAGTCAGTTCCGTATAAATATGTTAGATTGGAAAAATTTATTTCATTCGGCATTTTGAGTTTCAACTAAAATTTAAGTAATATTATTCAGTGTGAAAGTTAAATGAGTAAAGTGCCAGATATATAGAGATTCATCAAAAACTCGAAAAGTCAGTCAACATATAATGGATTTAGCCCATACAAAAGGCTTACCTAAAGGGAAGACAATTTGTATTTCTTGCAATTCTGATATCTCTAAAGAATGAAGGATCCTCTGATGTGCAAAATAATAATTTGGATCGGGCTTTTTCATCTGCTTCTTCAACAAGTTCATCAGAAATATCAATTCAGGAGCATTACATTCATGCTGATATTTCTTCACTCAACGATACTTTAAAATCAGTTAACAGTCCTCCTATCGGGTATAAGAAAATGAGATATGACAATTATAAAAAACAAAAATTTCAAGAAGTCGCAGCAAAAATTTCTAAGGAAATTTGTCAACTACCGTTTAGTTCCGGGCGTGCTGATAATGACACTGCAAACGATGATATGTAATTTATTCAACAATTACGAGAAAAATATGAAAGTTCTAAGACAACAAATGAAAAGTATATGATTTTACCATCGCTACCAAAAAGTTGGTCTGTCTGGATAATTCAAGACAACTTCGGTGCATCGTATTATATGGCAAATAAAGCGAAACAAATTCAGGGAGAAAAAGGTATCGTGTCAATCCCGAACACCAAATTAGGATCTGCTACTCTTGATCAAGAAACCGCTATGTTGGTACAGAGTTTTTATGAAGATGACGAAATAAGTCGGGTGTGTTCTGATAAACGTGATTTCGAAACAATGTCATCAGAACAAACTATTGTTATCAAGCAACGTGGATTGGTTCTTTGTAATTTGAAGGAGCCACACCAAATATTTAGAAAAACCTATCCACATAAAAAAGTTGAGTTTTCTAAATTTGCTTCACTTTGTCCAGGGCGTTGCGTATTGGCAAATTCTAGCGGAACCCATAATATTTGCGTCTGCATTTACCTATCATTAAAACATTAAACTTATGTTTCGAATCTTAAAAACTATAAACCTCCTTCCACACGAAGAAGAAAGTCATCGAGATCTTATATCGCAGATTATATGCGCTAATCCAACCGCATCATGCTATTTAATGAATGCACAATCTGTCCAGGAGCCGATAATTTACGTAATGGTATATCTACAAAATAGATATAACTAAGTAAAACAAATACCAGGTTTTAAGTAAAACAAATACCAGGTTGCTACACCGTCCCAATGTTATTATTATATGCAATCTGCATGATCATTTTGTATATAGCGCCTAAATGCGTTTGTATTTTTATTTTGAATTACTTAACTTTTTTTTATTGATCGATAACGATGTGCATTTCGATGATCGCAAATAAATGTTTTGCTGATAGATGCCGCGGTTGCTTGAGTTGGTGTTGTGAGATTGTAAAATGCGTTGCGCGCGAAAAGAAAAAAAAATCTGTACTGTGGTGGGGTTTCGGATATAAAACGGGTGTTTTAAGATTTTTCGGGTCAGTTTTTGATGTAAATTTTAAGAGTTAAATAAAAAAAAATGAAAAACTAGTTTTGAAGAAGAAAAGCTAAAATTAATTTTGAAAATAAATTTTAAGAATTAAGTCAGTGAAAAATAAATTTGTATTTTCGGTCAGTCAGTCGGGATTGATGTTATAATAAGAATTAGATAATTAAGTAAAGTTATTTTGGTGAAAACAAAGAAAGCAAAACATTATTCTGGAAAAAAATTTTATTGTTTTGTGTCAACTGCTAAAATTTAAGCATAGGGTAATTAGACAATTAATTATTGCTGAATTGTATTTTTGTTAAAAATTAAAAATGTATAATAATAAATTGAATAGTGATGTGATAGTTCATCCAAAATAAAAAAAAACGCAACAATAATAATTATTAATAATCATTATAAAAATTCAGTGATAGTGACGTTTTGAACTAGTAGAAACTTAAATGGTGAAAAATAAGAAATAATAAAAAATGGTGGTTTAGCTTTTAGAATGAACATTTTCGGCCATTATTTTTTTGTTTGTGTTTTATAATGAAAAATAAAAATAAAAACCATTATAAATAGATAAGGACTCAATCAAAGATAATAAAGTAAAAAATGATATAATAATTAAGTTGTAATAATTAATATATAAATAAGATTCTTTCGGCTTTTTATAGACACAATATATTAATAATAATGGCATTCACAACATTTTCGACTTGTCAATCAGAAAAATGAAGTGGCCAGTCATTTATAATATATCTCTACCAAAAAAAGTAGAAATATCAAAATCCCCCCCGTACTTTAACCCCAGAGTTAATACAAAATGTATTTTGACTCTAAAAAATGGAGGTGTGGCCAACACACGACTTTCTTTTACGAACAGTGAATTTTGAAAAACTTTTATAATTCAAATTTCCCGCAAACTTAATTAAGATTGTTTTTATTATTTCATGTTTTCTGTAAATTGTATATTTTTGAAATATTTGCAAAATAAATTTTCTGTTTTACGGAATCTGGGAGCTGGGAACTGGGACCCCAAAATTTATGTAAAAAGTTTAAACATGAAGTTGCAGTTTGATTGCTTAAACCATTTGGACTACAAATTGACAGTCATATGTATATACCAACAGACACCACTTCAAATCTCAATTTTTTGAACTCATTAGTACACACGTAAAAGAAATAAAAGGTGATATTTATGAATTTAAATTTTTTCTTTTAATTTTTTGGAATTTGTATTAGTGATTTTTTGTAAATCTTATACTTTTTAAAATATGTGCAAAAACACATTTTCGGGCCGAGAGTGGCCACTTCCGGTTGACCGATTTGGCAATTTAACATACATGTAGGCTAAATATTTTTATAACATACAGTACGTCACTGAAGTGTGCAAATTAATTATAATTAGCATAATTGGGCTAATACACACAATAATTAAATGACAAATGCAAGAACTACTGTAACTCCCTGTAAAAATGTGTGGGGGGGGGGGGCAGGAGTTGCGAAATATTTTTGCAATTATAAAACGATATATATACTTAAGTATTACAAACCCTAATAAGTCGTTAAAAAAGTTAAGAAACATAAAAAAATGATCCACATTCAGTTATGTAATATTTGCATTAAAAACCGGAAGTATGTCACTGTAGTGTGCAAATTAATTATAATTAGCATAATTAGGCTATATATACACATATATTTATGTGTTGGCAAAACAATATTTAATTTTTTTTTTATAAAAATTTTTAAATTTTTTTTAAATTTTTTTTTTTTAATTTTAATTTTAATTTTTTTAATTTTTAATTTGTTTATTTTTATTTTTTTTTGATTTTTGGAAACATTTTGTATCTAGTAATTTTTTGTAAACCTTATACTTTTTAAGATATTTGCAAAACAAATTTTCTGGCCCAAGGGAGTGGCCACTTCCGGTGGACCGATTTGAAGTAAAATTCACTGGGACCTCCCAATTTATCCAAAAAGCTTAAATCTGAAGTTTCAGTTCGATTGGTTAAGCCATCTGGGCTGTAGAGAGGACACAGACTGACAGACAGACGGACAGACAGACGGACAGACAGACGGACAGACAGACGGACAGACAGACGGACAGACAGACGGACTGACAGACAGACATCATTTCGAAACCCACTTTTTCGGACTCAGGGGACCTCAAAACAGATAAATCTTCAATAATCTCAAGGTCGAAAATTTTCATGATTACTATACTTTATTTTACTTACGTAAAAGAAAGTAAAAGGAAAACCTTTCCTTACGTTTTCGTGGGTAGTTTGATTTCGTACTGATAATCTCAAAACAAAAAGTTCGATCTACTCATCAGGTAGCTACGACCAAACTATTGAAATGTATTTTTGTAGTTTGGTCGTAGCTACCTGATGAGTAGATCGAACTTTTTGTTTTGAGATTATCAGTACGAAACCAAACTACCCACGAAAATGCAAGGAAAGGTTTTCTTTTTTAGAGTCAAAAATACATTTTGTATTAACTCTGGGGTTAAAGTACGGGGGGGGATTTTGATATTTCTACTTTTTTTTTGGTAGATATATTATAAATGATTGGCCTCTTCATTTTTCTGATTGACAAGTCGAAAAATGTTGTGAATGCCATTATTATTAATATATTGTGTCTATAAAAAGCCGAAAGAATCTTATTGATTTAATACAGACAACTAAACTTCTCTTTCAATTAATATATACTATTAAGTGTGAAGTGAAATATATCTCGCTAAGTTAAAAACCCTTATAATAAGTGTTTATTGTGTATCTTATGTTCCACTGCATACAAAAGAAAAAGATAGGAACATAACAAAGGAGTGATCATGATCAACAGTCAACATGTAAAGAACATTTAAGTTAAAATGAAATTTATAAGACACATTTGTGATTCCAAAAAGCACTTATAGTTAGCGCATTACATAAAATTCAAATAAATTATGCCACAAAATTTAATGTGCGAGCGCCTAAATTGGCGATGTATATCCAACTTATTATCTACAAACAGATCAACAGGGTGCCTCATCAGATTGTTAAGCCTTTTACATTTTTTTTTTAATTTTTATATTTTGTTTGTTTATATAATTAAATTTTGTTTATAAATATCAATTTTTCTTCTCTCATATTGGTATAAATAGTTTTGTTTTTAGTTAATTAGCATTAAATTCTGGTGTGGAGTAGTTTTAGGTTAGCTAGTTTAGGTAGTACATATTTCTGTGGCAATTCAACAAAACCGCTTATCTCATTCTCACTCACTTTTCAGGAGACAATAAATTAACAGTAAAACAGTAAAGTAATAAACACTTATCTCGAGATAAATGATTATGTTGAAAGGCCCAGACTGTGCCCAGACTGTGGAATCAGTTATCTCAAGATAAGTGTTTATTACTTTACTGTTTTACTGTTAATTTATTGTTTCCTGAAAAGTGAGTGAGAATGAGCTAAGTGGTTTTTGTTGAATTGCCACAGATTTAATTTGTTTAATTTGTAGTTTTTTGTTTTGTTCCTTTTTATACCAAAATAAATTTATTGATTTATTTTCGATGATTGAAGCCACTTAAAATGATTTTTTGCAATAGTGAACAAATTAAAATGAACCGTTAAGCTGTGGATGAGGTGGGGTAGGTAAGTGTAGTTGAGCGTAATGGTAGGCATTCAGGATCATCCTTCCCGCGGTTAAACCCGACCTACACATACTCTAAAACTCCACGCCATACCCTGATGCTTAGCCGGCAAAAACCGCTCAAGAGTAACTGTGTAGGTCCAATTCTGCTAGCACAATGCGTGTTTTGGAGGATAATTTCATTTGTTCTTATTTTTCATAAATTTTATTGATTTTTCTTGCTTCTTCTTCCAAATTTGTTTTTTTGATATCCTCCAGAATAGGCAAAGTGTTAGAAGGTACATAAAAATATCACAGCTTTTATCCAAAAAATAAGACAGCTTTAAATATTAAAACAAATTCATTTTGTGAAGAGCAGAGGGTTCTTGATATAGTATAATAAAAATTATATATTAATACAACAATCAAATTATGGTTTTATTGCACTGCAAATTGTATCTATTAATGACCAATTCGAGAACGTAAAACAAAAACAAATTTAAAATAAAATTTTACGAAGTGAAAAATTTGAATGGATTTTTTTTTTTTTTTGACTTTTTCGTTACAAAAATCAGATCCAGATATATTCCAAAAAATCATATTTTATAAACAGAATGTAGCACATTTTTTCTTATTTTGTTATTTAACCCTTTCAAACGCCATTTAAAATTGACTTTCTTCCAAAAATAAAATGCGTAGCACAATTATCCACTGCTATATTATGGCATTGCTCATAAAACTGTAGTGTGAACATAAATACATAAGAGAACGATCGCACAAGAGAAATGAGACAAAAATTAAATATTACGGTTGGTCGAAGCGATGAAAGTTGATGTACAATATATTGTACAAGGCGTTTGAGAGGGTTAATTTTAAGGTAAATAGGCTTTCAGACAAAAATATAAAAAGTGGTAAGACTTAGGGTCGAAGTTTACCAAATATGGCATTTTTTTAGGAAAAGCACTTTTTCTCCAAAAAAAATTTAATAAAAAATAAAAATTAACCCACTGTATAAAAGCGGAGTCTATTCCCTTTCATATGAGTCATCAATCATTAAAAGCGATGCAGTCGTGAAAGAGCACTTTAAAAATTTGAGTTTTTAGGAAAATTGCAAAAAATCCAAAAACCGTGAACGGCCCTGCTCCCGAAGAACAGTACCGGTAGAAGGAAAAAAAATATATCGGTCAGGACAAAATTTTCGTTTTTTTGATCGTTTTCGTTTGGAATCGGTGACTGATTTTTATTGAATTAAATTAAAAATTAGTCGTATTATGATAGGATACCTCGTATTTGACTATCATCTTTATCTGGTTTTATGGCATCTCTATGGCATATCTTACGGGGAAAAACTTTTTGATAAGCAAAGTAAGTGGAGTAATGCCAGTTTTGTTGAATTTCGTATTTTTTTTACTATGTGTTCTTTTATGTCATCGAATTCTTGATCGCGGCCCATAGTTATGTTCACCGGAAACAACACAGAAAGAACCACAACATTTTTTTGATGGAATCGAAAAGAAGCATTTTTCAATCTGTTGAATGCAGTGTTGCTCTAGCAAATTAGTATCTATTGTAATATAGGACCTTTTTCCTTCCACCTTTTTATTACACACTACACACAAAAACTCTGCTATGCATGTTGGTTATTTTTTAAAAAGCAGTCTGTTATTCGAGTAGTATTACATTCACAGTATTTCTATAGCCCGAAATCATAGATTAAATTCTTTTTTATGTAATAAAAGGCGTCATGTCAGTTACTACTATCGTAATAGGACACGGATGTATTGGCATAAAATAAAAAATGAAAAATTTACTTCAAATTTGCAATACATTGAAGATTCACATGTTTTGTTGTTCTGGTAATAATTTAAGTGTAGAAGAACTTATTACTTGCAATTTAGTGGCCAGTTTTTTACGCCAAATTCCTTTTTTTGTTTTAAGCTTAAACGATAAATTTTTTACAGACCTTTTTGGAATAGCAGGGTAGGCTTTTTAAAAAAACCAAATTGTGCCTTTTATTGATTTCTTTCACAAAAGATAAACATTTCGCCGGTATTTTGCCTAAATGCGATGCTACACAACAACGTCTCTTTATTATCGAAAAACAATTTTCAATATGACTGTTACTTAATCTTCCCTCAATAAATATTACTTAGGGCCACAATGGTACGTAAGTCATAATTTTTCTGCAAATCCCGAACTATACAAATTATTTACAGTACGATTTGTATTAGTGATTTGACTAATATTACAGTCGAAATATATCTCGTAAAAGTCTTGATAAAACGGACTCTGATCGTAAATTGTTTTTACAAATAAGTTGTTATCCTCATTTATCCTTTCTTCATCAATTTCTTCCGAATTAATTAATTCTAAGTCGACTGAAGTTTTCATGATTTGGCTGAAAACGTGAACCGTCTCGGAACTTGTATATTTTGTCTTTGGTAATAGTACAACATTTTTCAAAGATCAATTATTATGTAAATTATCGCAAGCAATGAAGAATGCTAATATTTCCTTTACACATCTTGAAATATTAGACGATTTTCTAAAATGTTGGTTAACATCATTTATAAAATTCTTTGTAAGGTGTGAACAACAAAGATAAATTTTTACATCAACAAATATTTTCTGACTCCAAGGGACTATATCACAGACCACCGACACATAAAATGTCGAAAATTGCTAAATATAAGATTATTGCATTAAACCATGCATAATCTTATATTTCATACTGTTTATATTGCATTTTACAGAACAGGGTAGTAAACATTTATTTTTGTTTTGGCTAAACATCACAATATGTAGAGTATTTTGTTCCAGAAAAATTGTTTGAAATTTCTCTTTGAATTTAAAAATATGTCAGGATAGCAATATTTTTCGGAGCTGAGAGCAACTGTCATGATATAAATATAGTATAATATCACGACAACTTATAGTGATATAATTTTTGGCTAACTTCACAAAAAAATAAAACTTTCGTGACACCAGGATTTCCGGAGCTGAGAGTCAAAAGTGTCACGATAGTACTATTTACTGTTAGGTTAGGTTAGGTTTGGGTGGCGGTCCACTATTTACTGTTATTATCGTTTTTTTCGGGGATGAAAACTAAGCAAACTTCACATACATCACTACATGTAACAAAATTACAAATTCAAATAATATGGAGTCAGTTCATAAAATATAAGTAGCGTTTTTAATTAAATAATTAAAAAAATTGCAACGCCATTATGTTCTGAAGTATGGCCACTTCGGAATAAGCCAAGTATACTCTTCTTAACCGATTATGATGAAATTCGGCACATACGATGAAAATGGGATTGTAAAATGATTTTTATGCTAAGTTTAAGAATTTGACCAATAGGAAGAACATGGCAACTTCTTTACCGATTCTGATGAAATTTAGCGTGTATACGATTTAAATCGGATTTTAAAATAATCGATGAAATTGTTTCGGTGAATTTCTGGAATTTAACTTATGAACTAAAAATTTGGCGATTTCTAAACCGATTATTAGATGAAGTTCTGGAATATTTCCAATTAGAAAAGAACTTGGCCGTGTTCAAATTCAGTATGTATCCTAAAATGATTTTTGGATGAAGTTCTGGAATATGGCTAATTGGTTCAAACCACAACCTGACGAATTTCGATTGCTTGTCGGATTGAACTTTTTAAAAACAGCCAAAAGGCATTGCCCCATGCAACTAGCTTTTCAAACCGTCAAATCCAATTTTTGACTAAATTGCTTCATTTTCAATATCAAAATTATTAAAAAATAGTTTGGATCTATAAGCTCCACCTTATTCTTAGAAAATTTTATTAAAAATGATTAATTTCTTTTAAAACATTTCAATTTTATACTTAGACGGACGGATTTCAGGTTGGCCGCTACCAAAATATAAAACCGAACGAAATTAAATCATTTTTAATAAAATTTTCTTAGAATAAGGTGAAACTTATAGATCCAAACTATTTTTTAATAATTTTGATATTGCAAAGTGAAGAACCTTGCCAAAGATTAGTTTTGACTGTTGGAAATACCGGTTTTCCGTTTTGTATGGGGCAACGCCATAAACCAGAAAGAATTTAATTTTCCCTATTACATCATATCATCAACAGGACACAGCCGGGCATGCACATATTTATTAAGCTGTTTTCAAATTGTAGGTACAACTATGAGGACAAAACTGAGTTATTTTCGCAACTTCATTCATTTTTACTCTTTCTATATTCGAGAAATATTCATTTTTAGGTTGTTTGAAAAAATAAGCTCTGACGATGATGACAGCGATGTCGAATTAATCGATCCAGAAGAAGATACGGATGAAATAGCTCGAAATGATTTTGAATTCTCACATGTCAATATTTAATCGATTAGTGATAAAATTCGCAAAATTGTCTAAATATTTCAACATTTTCCGACGAAAAATGTTACCGTATTGCAAAAATATGACGAAGAACGAACGTGGCAGCCAAGATAAAGTATTTCTATTAGAAACAAGACACAATGTAATAGTTTGATTAATATGATTGAACGATTCGTTGAACTGAAAGAATGTGCACAAAAATCTTTAATCGACATTATATCGATGGAAATGAAAATGTTTGAGGTAAGCGGACTTCTGGACCACATTTTCAGAGCATTTATAAATATTTACTTGCAATTCCTCCAACAAGCGTAGAATCAGAGAGGGCATTTTCGGCGGCAGGACTTGTAATTTCCAAATTAAGTGCAAGAAGATACGATGCAACTCATGTAACCAATGTAATTTTACATTTCTTTAATAAATTTTTTCTTATTCTATGAATTATTTAAAATATTTAAGGATTTTTAGGTTGACTTGTTTGTAATGCCTTAATCCTGGGAGTCCGGGATTCCAATTCTGATGACTAGATGACAGGCCCCACGACAGAAAGAGGGCAAATAATCAAAATTTGAGTAACAGTAACATAGTATTCACACTGAAAAAGCTTTTTACTTTTGACTTACAGGTTTGTACGAATTTCCAACATAACGAGCAAAAATTTTTGTTCTTCAAGTTGGAAATTCATACAAACCTGTTAGTAAAAAGTAAAAAGATTTTTCAGTGTGAATGCTCTGTAACATGTTATATCGAATTTATTAACTAAAACAAAATATTTTGACAATTGTACTGTGGTAGACGACATGAAATGCCACACCACCCCTTTTGAGTGAATCACCGCAATGAACGGTGTTGGTGATGTATCCATTAAGCCATTTTCCATAAAACACAGCTTTCACCTGTCAATTGACATAATACCGATTTTTTTCGCAACACGAATACCTTTTGGCTGCAGTACTCGAAGTTCCTTTGTCGAAATTTCATTGATTGTGGCATTTTTGATTTCTGCCAGCAATGTGCTAGGAATGCGAATTTGTTCTTCAAACACCAATTTGGCGGAGATAGTTCTTAAATAATCGCGGTACGTAGTACGAAGCTCCAACAACGCGGCCAGAAGAATTCGTGTTTAACCGCTTCTTCCGAGACACATGATAACCGCTTTTAATGTTGTATGCCACCTTTCGATCAATCTATTGCATTTTGGATTATAGGGCTAACTCCTTTTGTGCTCGTAATCTAGTAATTTTGAGAATTTGGCGAAAAGTTTTGATTTGAATTGGGGTCCTTGGTCATCACTATCGAAGAAGGTACTCTCTCGTTTAGTTAAAAGTAATTTTCACAAATTTAGCATTTTTCAAGTTACATATACAATCTTAGTTTTCTTATTATCACACACAAAGAGAATAAGAGTATTCCCAAACACTTCATAAACCAATTTTAAAAGAAAGCAGAATCATTTTTCGGGCCGCATGATGCAAAAACTATTGCGGTGGCTCTTTTACTCAATCCAGAATAATAAATTCTGAGACCCTGGTACATAAATAATTACCAGCTGATTTTTCCTGTTTAATCTAAGTCTTATTTACTGTGTTTGTGGATAAGCCTGGCCTAGACGATGCTCCAGCAAACAACGTGAATAATACGGTGCATTTTCAATGAAAGTTTTTCGAGAAAATTGTTTATTTATGGAAAATTCATGTCAAAACAATCGAAACCATTTAATTCCAGTGGCAATAATTTTCCAATTTCTCAATAGCACGGTAAAAGTAATTATGAAGTTCTACAGCATTCCATCAATTGATCCAAAAAAAATAAAAAGCACCAGAATGTTCAAAGAAAATTCAGGCTGTTAGTCGACCGAAGCAGCAAGAGACTGGTGCCCTATGAGGTAAGTCGTGTTTGGTAAATGTTAGTTTGAATTATTGCGCAATGCCCAATAAAAAAATGAAAACAGTATTTCACACCGGAAGTGAGTTCACGAGATAAGAACCGGTCAAGGTTGAAGCCGCGCCTAATGTAAGTAAATTTAAAGCGATATACTTGGATAACATCAGTGACTAATTTAAATAGGTTTATGCATGACACTTTAATTATTTTCTTTTTCGTTTGTATTCTTAGTTTTATTTCTAATTTTTATATTTTATATCAAATATTTTATGTACTAAATCACTTGCTATATACACAAATTGCACATGAAAAGATATTTTTGTAATATTGTAAAAAGGCTTTGCCTTATTTGTGCAATTAAATACTATATAAATAAAAAATAAAACGAATTGGATCAGGTTAACATTTACAATGTTACACAGCAGTTTACTGCAATATAAATGAAAAGTTCGTCTCTTCCCAAAATTGGCACAATTAAAACACAAACAAAGGAAATTAAAACCATAAAACATGACCATAAAACTGTACCCTCAAATTTATATTCGTATATAGTTCCACTATTTTGCTATTTTATACTGTTTTTCCTCAAAAAAATGAAAAAAGAAAAACATTTCAACAACTCGAAAATTTCCTTAATTACATCCAAATTAGTTTCCTTAAATTATTTTCCGAGACACCAACAAAATAAAAGCATTAATGTTTTCACAAAATAAAAATAAAAAAAAATTATAATAATTAAAGCTTTTGCTGTAACTTTTTTTCCACTGTGCACTGGTGGTTATTTAAAAAACAAAAAATGTTTTTGTTTCATTTTCTTTTTCCATCGTTTTTGACTTCTACCAAAAAACACAAAAAAAACTTAATATTAATTTTTTTCCGACTCGTTTCAAACAAAACTACGTTCCAGAGACAAAAAAAAAATTTGCTAGTTTCGTTTTAACGTCGTTGATATCTGAGGATGAGTTGGTGTTTTTTTTGTCTTTTATCTGTTTGAAATTCATAAAAGGTTTAAACAAAAAAAAAAAAGGGAAAAATTTTAAACTTTCCAAGTTTGGTTTGTACGTACATACAGTTTTGACGTTGGTATCTTTTAGTTTTAGTTTAACACTTGCTTGTTACTCGTATATAAGGAACAACCGAACATAAAAATAGTTTTAAAAACACGTAGAAGGCGAAGCGCAAAAATTGATTATGTATTCGTGTAATTGCACTTCAATTAGATAAAACCACCCCAAAACTATTTACGTTACTTGTTTAAATATTGATGATCGTGAAGGTTTTATTTTTTTTTCTTAATCGCCGTTCGCCTCCCGTGATAGTTTGTTTTGCAGACAAAGCGAAAAATTTTTCGTTGTAAACAATTTTAATTCTTCTCTATATTATGTTAGTATTTAAACGTAATATCAAAAATATCTAAATACAATACAATTCCAAGACCAACTATACAAAATTTTAATGTACAGAGTGACGTCGTATAATTGGGTTGAAATAATTGGGTGTTGAAATATGTACGCATTAAATTAAAAATTGAATAAATTTTATTGTATGAGCCATACACAATTCAAATTTCAGCACACAATTGGGTTGAATAAAATAAACGCAGCCACTGCACTCAGGACCGCGTTTAATGAAGCGCACACTAGGCACGTGCCTAGGGCTCGTAAGTTTTATGGGCCCGGATTTTAAATTAGTACAATTAAATATTGTGGTTTAATTTTTAGATTTGTATATTTTTTTGTGAGTACTTATTTTCTGATCACAATTCTTGGTTACGTGAGCTAATAAGAACAATATTAAATCTAGTACTTCTAAATGTCATGTAAAACGTAATGTATAAATAAATCAGCGGTTGGTATTACTGAAATTTTCTAGTTTATGGTCGTTTCATTTTGGCATCTTATAATTTGCAGCAAGTACTGTTTATGGAAAGATATCAATTGGTTAACGGTTAACCAGTTACTATGAGTTTGGTTAATTGAATCAAATTTTTTTCTTCTAATTTTGACAAAGTTTAATAACAAAATAGAATTTAGGCAAAAATAATTTTAAAATTGAAAAACAAATAAATTTAGATCTTCATTTTATCATGTTACAGCTAGTTACACTTTAATTAATTTATTTTTTATCTGAAAAGCATGCCATCGCGCGACATTAGAATAAAAGGATTCTAACTTCAGTTACTGTCATTTTGAGAAAATGGCAAATGAAATTTCAAATGGATGTATTTTTTTAATTAGACATTATTTTCTAATTTGGTTTTCGCACTCATAGATAGGTATTAAATTATCAATTTTCTAAATCAATTTTCTTTTATTATCAACTTTCTAAGATAACGTTAGTACTCCTGATCTTGTTGGCTCATATACTTAAACATTTTTTCGATATGCTTTTTTTTATTAATAGGTATCGGTTTATGGTTCGAATTAATTATTGATGGACCAGGCAATGCTTGAATAAGTACGCTTTGCGGTTTAGTAACCCTAGTTGTTTTCGATGTTGATCTTATGGATACTTCGTGGTAGTTCTTATGAGAATATGACAAGCTGTACTTAATTTGAAACATATGTAAATTGCAACATTTTTAAGGAACAGAACGATACCATTTTATAATTAAATACTTTCCTTATCTTTTTCCTTTAACTGCCGCATTGCCACTTTAAAGGCAATATGGTCAACATACTCGTCTCCTTTAATTTTAGTTTTGTCGATTACGCACAATTCGCATAGGCCAAATTTATCAGATTTGGGTTTGAAAAAATCCAGATTAAAACGTGTATTGAAGATATGCCGATAGTAACTGCTTTTAACAGGTGATTCATTTGATTCTAAACATCTTTTGGAATACAAATTATACTATTTTACAAATGTTTAAATTAGCATCGAGGTATTTCTTCTTGGTTTTTTCTCTGCAGTAGTGCAATTCTACGCAAGGGAAGCTATTGATGTGGCTCAAGACTAAATCTAGCCTTGCTTGTGATATTGCTCTTCCATTTCTAGTACCCTTCATACTTTTCGACACAGTTCCAGTCATATTCATTTTTTCGTAAACTGTGTATATAGGTTTTTGCGATATTGCCAAAGTGCCCAAATAAAACTGCTTGCATATCCTGTTTCCATGAAAATTAAAAAAATTAAAATATCAAAATTTTCGGCGAGATGTTTTGTCCGATTTCCGTTTCCGGCGAGTATCGATACGTTCGGTGGTTTTCGATATGAAACTGTATTTCCCGGTTTGGTCAAGTGATAGTAATCATCAAAAATTATTTTCTGATCAGCTTCACTTAAGTATTTGTTTCGAACATTGCAATCTGCAAGATGTTAAACAGTTTTTTAAATTTTTGACTTGCTTGTTAGAGAGAACTTCACCTTTGTGGTTTGTGAATTCTAAACCTGATTGGTAATTTCGGTTTCGTACGAATACTTTCCAATTTTCCGATTTGCGGGATCGTTTTCTTGGTTTAACCTAAATTCAAAATAAAGGTTTTAATAACATATGAACGTTTAAATTATTTAATAATATCTTACCAATTCATTTCCAGTTGGATTAGAATATTCACTATCCAAAACTGGAGGGTATTGATAAGATTCAGGAACACTCAGTGACGAACGCTCAGCAATAGCACCATTTTCTGTAGCCACAACACAATTATTGGTATTTTGTGTCCCCAAAAATGATAATATTTCAGGATCATTTATAAGCAAGCAATCGTTTTTCGAGTTAGGTAATTGAAACTGTAAAATTCCATCCCCTTTGCCAACCAAACATAGCGTTGCTAGATTATAATAATGGAAAATTCAATATTCAAATTTCCTTTAATAATAAAATGTTTACTATTACTTACATACATATGTACATATTATGTAGAAAAATTTACAAAAAATATCACAAGTGAACAATACACAACCACGTATTAAACCAAACTGAAATTTACCGCGAAATTTTGACGTTTCATTGTATTTCTACAGTAGCGCTAAGAATAAAAAAGTTGTAACTACATAAACAATGTAAAAAAGTTGCGTACTGAAATTTTTTTTTTTCGATAAAAAGGTTATCTCTATTTTTTTCTTTAACTTATTATAGACCACCTTAAAAAAAATTTAATTTCTCATCTCAATCCAAACTTATTTTTATTTTTTGGCCAAATTTTCGATCTTTTAGATCATCTTCTCCGGGCCTTTTTTTATTTTTACACTAAAACCTTTTTTAGAAAAACATATATTACATATATTATACAACAATTAAAAAATTATTAATACATACATTATTTATCGTGCAAAAAAATAAAAATAAAAATAAATATTAAACACAAAGATATTTTTGATATCAAAAAAATTTTTTTTTCTGTGTATGATGACGGAATCCAACAGCTTTGTTATTGAAAAACCGAAAAAATCTGTTTGTATTGTTTTGTGTTTATGGACTACTTTATTTATGTGTAAAAATTATATACAAAACTTGAAAAATCAGCTGTTCAAAAATAATTTGTAATTTGTAAACAACAAAAAAGTTTGCCTAGAAAAATTCAATGAATGGGACAATTTTTATTACGGAATTTCCAAAAGAACTTATGATGCGTAGTTTTTTATGATATTTGTGTAATTAGCTTGTAGCCTGTTACTGTCCACTTTATAATTTACGGGATTTTTTGATCTCCATATGTGACAAGCTTCTTTGAAAAGTCTTTTGTTTTTCTTTTTTTCGTAATCTAATGTCGTTGAATTATCAAAATCAAAGTCATGTTTCCTTTCATGTACATGTTTGGTTAAAGCCGATCTATATGTATTATGTGTAATATTCGGTTGTTTTTTGATATTTATAACGTCTCTTTTATGTTGGTCAAGACGTTGAGATTTTGTTTTGCTGGTCTCTCCAACATAGCATGAGTCACAATCCTTACACGGTATCCTGTAAATAAGACCATCTTTAAGTTCTGACGGTATCTTGTCTTTTAATTTTGAGTATATCTCCGATGTCTTATTTAGTATTTTATTGGCTATTTGCAAATTGTCACAGTTATGTTTTAAAATATTGCTGATTTTCTCCGTCAATTTTGGTATATATATAAGGGAACCGAACTTCTTATCATTTAGGTTTCTTGGTTTAGGTTTATTGTAGGTGTATAACGTTTTCGTTATTAATTGATTTATAAGTTTGACCGGGTAATTGGAATCCCTTATCACCAATTTTGGCTGACTTGGTCTTGGAAAAATTATTTAAAGAAAAATTATTAACATTAAATAAACAACCAATTTTTATTTTTAAATATGTAGATGATGTCATTCTAGCGACAGATGATTCAAACTTAGAAATTATCAACGCACAATTCAATTCATTCGACCAAAAATTAAAATTTACCATTGAAAAAGAACAAAATTGCACACTACCATTTCTTGACCTAAAATTACACAGACAAAACAACACAATAAAGACAGAGTGGTATAAAAAAGAAACAACATCTAACTCGATGTTAAATTTCATATCAGCACACCCATATCAGATGAAACGTAATGTGGCCCAATCTTTCATCAAAAGAGTAATTCATCTAACTGATAAGGAGTACAAATTTACGAATATTTCAAAAATCAAAAGCATTTTGTTAAAAAACAATTACCCGGTCAAACTTATAAATCAATTAATAACGAAAACGTTATACACCTACAATAAACCTAAACCAAGAAACCTAAATGATAAGAAGTTCGGTTCCCTTATATATATACCAAAATTGACGGAGAAAATCAGCAATATTTTAAAACATAACTGTGACAATTTGCAAATAGCCAATAAAATACTAAATAAGACATCGGAGATATACTCAAAATTAAAAGACAAGATACCGTCAGAACTCAGCTGAGTTTATTCCCTGTTCACACCATTCTTAAATTTAATTGGTAACGCTTCTGCTGAGAGTTCAAGTTCTGTATGTTTTTTTCGTTGGAATGGTTAAATACCGTTCCAACGGTCTACTAACCATTGGAACGTCTTAGAAAAGTGCTTTTAAAATAAATATTTGTCGATAAAACCACTTTCAAATACATTAAATGAGAATTATAATCAATGTGTAGAAGCATTACAAATATATTCTTCAAATCAGTTGCAAAAACTAATAATCAGAGCAGTATCTGCAGGACTTCTTAATAAAATGGGCGAATTTGAATTTGTTTTGTTTTTGTGAGTTCGAGTTTTCATCGCGAATAGAAGTGACGTGCAAATTGTTTTCAAAAATAATTTTTTCCACAATAATAAAATAATTTTGAATTGTATTATTGATTTTATAGTGTGATATATAGTGATTGGGTGTTTTGATATATACATATTATACATATACATTATACGTACATTTGTTGTTATTGTTGTGTTCTTGTTTTGTGTTTTCGTTACTTTTCGTTAGTGTTGTGTTTTTCCTTGTTTTGTTCTTTTATTCATAATAATTAGGGCTGTGAATTTTAGGTGCTAAAAAATGCATTTTAGGTACCTAAAATATGCTCTATAAAATTAAAAAAAAGTGGTAAAAAGGTTCCAAAAATTAAAATTATTTGAATAAAAAGGCTGCTTTTAATTAATTTATTAACTTAAATTTGTTGCTTATTTCATCACAATAAAATTCATAAATAAAAAGTATTGACTATTTGCTTTGGTGAAAGCTCCAAACCCGGTTCAAATTCTCTAAAAATTCGGCGAAGCGCTTTTAAAAATAATTTTTTCATGTAAGCAATCATCTCTCTACATCGGGATGTATTGATCTTATAGTTTCGGCCACTCGATGTAGCAGCCGCCTACACCATAAATGCACAGCATCTGATAAAAACATTAAAATTTTGTCTAGGTTAAAATTTCGCCTAAAATTTTAACGGAATCGTCGAAAAGTTTAGCTACTGTGAAACTATTGGCTTTGTCTAATATAGCAGTATTCAATAAAAACTTTTTTCGGCTTTCATCTTCATCCCTATTTATAACACCTTCCACAACATTAGCCACATATCTTCCGGTTATGTCAGTTGTTTCGCCTATTGTCACCCGTATATATTCGTATTTTATCGCACTTTTTATTTGTAAAATTGTTTAATCATTTATAGGTTTTTTGTTTAAGCAAAAAAGCCGGGTGCGTAACGTTTCCATTCTTCACCTCAGATATAAACGTCTGATTTGTAGTTCTGTGGTTTTTTGTAGCATTTTTTTTTGTGTTTTTGGGATCATATATGTTGATCTTATTGTGATTTTTTGACTGTAACGATGTCACATTACAAATTTCAAAATAACACTTGTCTATCGATGAAACTGACTGAAAAAACTTATTTATGCCAAATTTCTCCTCATTGATGCCAACAAAAGAAAAAAAATACATTTAAATTATTGTAGTTTTGGAACTAATGTAAAAACTTCACTTTTTAGAAATAAAAATACTTAACGAATGTGTTTTCGTATTCATATTTGTTAACTGAGGAAATTTTTTATGTCGCGTTCACATTTGTCCCTTGTTTTAAAATTCATTTCTGAAGACCAAAAATATACGATACCAATTTGATGTAAAATTCGGACATTTCATGGTTATTTTGGAAATGATTTTGAATATTATACAATTTAGGCGACAAAAAGGTTCAAAAATGTTTATTTAGGTCAAAAAGGTTCCAAACCATGGTAAAGGTGAGAAAAGGTGCTAACAAACCAATGCCATATGAAAGGAAATTTTATGAATCATGTTTCTATCTAACCAAAACACGTAAACCTGGCTCCAGCACGAAAAGGTTTTTACCTAAAAATCACAGCCCTAATAATAATGAACTGTGGCAAGTGTGATGCAGATTTATCCACTTTAAAGGAGAAAATCGGGTGCTCTGGCTTTTGCAACAGAGCGTACCATTATGGTTGTGCAGAAGTGGATCGAACGTCATTTAATGTCACACTGAAATGCGCCAACATAATGTGGTTCTGCAATGACTGTAGAGACCTGATGAAAAACAAAATTTTCTTAAAAATGTTTTCACCAAATTCTAACTGGAATATTCCAATTGATACGCAAATTAATATTGCGGATCAGGATATGGTGAAGTGTTTGCAGAAGGAGATTGACACGAATAAGGAGAATATAAGCTTAATATTTAAAAAACTTGACACTGCAGACAAGGTGGTTTTTGATAGCAGAATGAAGCCGACATATCGCCAAAAAGAACGACTACCAAGGGGCCAAGCGAAAGTGATTAATGACCTTTGCGGCACTACGACTCAAGCTGAATCAACAACAAAGCCCCCAAATATTGATTCTTCAGAGGCATCATCTAGCAAACCAGATAACATTTGCCTTAGCAGCCCCTCGAATAATGGGCTAATATCCAAAGTTAATACCCAATCGAAGTTAAACAATCAACAAGCAGTTCGAGGTTCTAATATCGTGCCAGATATTATTATCAAGACGATACCACATAAATTTTGGCTTCACCTATCCAGACTGGATCCTCTAACAACCGAGGATGATGTTTTAGCTATGGCTAATAAGTGTTTGGGAACAAGTTTCTACCATGTTGGTAAATTGATTCCCAAAACGAAAAAAATTCAGGATCTGGAATACTTATCTTTTAAGTTGGGAATAAACGAAGATCTCAGGGACAAGGCTTTAAGTTCAGAAACCTGGCCAACTGGCGTATATATTAGACCATTTAAGAATCATAATTTTCGGAAAGCAGTTGCCTCAAACGTCAAATTTCGCAACCCAACTGTAGAAGTCGAGACTCCCAGAGTTTAAGGGATGTTGTTTTAAATAAGAGGATGATTCGGCCCATATGTTCTAAACTAACTACAGTAACTTTTTAATTTATTTGAAGTTACTATTTCTGAAAAATTGTAAGCGAATCTACTTAATCCAGTTTCGAACTAATGAGCTTATGATTATGAAAAAATCAATCCTTCTCATCAGGCCGCGGCGACTGGACTGATTATACCACAATTTACATTCTATATATACAGAATGTACTGTGCAAGTTGTATTAGCGAATTATACTAATACAGGTAAACTCTCTTACAAATTTTTCTTCGTCACATTCACACAACTCTATAATTGTGTAAGCAAATTTTATCAATTAACAATTTTTTTAATTTAATTCATGTAATTTCTAATATGCAACCGATCCTAAGACCATTTTAATGTGTTTTACAGATAACACGTAGAAGTATATTAGTATTTACGAACAAGTATTTATCACCCCAAAGATAGACAGGTTTCAATATTTAATGATTTTTAATTTATTAAAATTTAATTTAATTTTTAATTTTTTATAAATTAAAAATCATTAAATATTGAAACCTGTCTATCTTTGGGGTGATAAATACTTGTTCGTAAATACTAATATACTTCTACGTGTTATCTGTAAAACACATTAAAATGGTCTTAGGATCGGTTGCATATTAGAAATTACATGAATTAAATTAAAAAAATTGTTAATTGATAACTACAATAACCTCTGTTTATTACCATAATGCATCCAGTATTCGAGGGAAATCTAAATTGTTTCTTTTGGGTGTCCTCGACAACGATTATGATGTTATAGTTATTTGTGAAACATGGCTTACAAAAAATTTAAATTCAGAAGAATACTTTCCATCAGATTACGTGGTCTATAGAAAAGACAGGCATGATTTTGATACCAGCCTTAAAGGAGGAGGTGTGTTGATCGCTGTGAAAAATTTACTTTCGAGTGAAGTTATAGCGTGCCATCCGGTATACGATATTATGGCTGTAAGTGTTAAAGCCGATATTTCTTTCATCTTCGTGGTCGCTGTTTATGTGCCCTGTGGATCAACTTTAGAAGTTTATCTGGAATTTATTGATTTTTTCAATTCAGTAATGTCTGCCGTGCACATTGATGAACAACTCATGATCATTGGTGATTTCAATCTTCCAGACATTGTTTGGTTTGACGTTGATGGTGTTCTCACGCCCTCTTCTAACGATCAAAAAGCATTAGCCATCACCGATTATTTTGCGAGTATAGCAACCAAGCAATTGAACCAAATAAGCAACAGTCGAGGAAAACTATTGGATTTAGTATTTTCATCTGATGTTATGTATTCGGATATTTCTTCATGTGAGGATTTTACTGGATGTGGGAGTGTCTACCATACTCCAATAATGATAAATATTTTTCATTTTGATTTTAGACATGCTGACTACATTTCTTTAAACGAATTTCTTGTCAACTCTGATTGGGAGTTCCTTAGGCGTGGGAAAAACTTGAACGAAGCTGTTTCTTTGTTCAATGAACTGCTCAAGACTGGTGTTGAAAGGTATGTCCCTTTAATTAAAAATGAACCTCGGTTTCGTGAACCATGGTACAATAAGAAACTACTGCGCCTGGAAAAACGGCGTAACAAATTTCATTCATTATATAGGCTACATGGGGCTGAGTTTTATTCTAGATTCGATGCAGCTCGAAAAGAATTTAAAATTTTAAATTGGTTCCTATATAATAACTATATTTTGCAGATTGAAGTGGGCTTAACGTCCAATCCAAGAAAATTCTGGAATTTCCTCAAAGGTAAAAGGAAAGCAGTTGGGTTTCCTTCACCGATGATTTATCAGAATTCATTGGCAAGTCAACTCCCTGATATCTGCAATCTATTCGCCAAATATTTTGAGTCCGTGTACGAACCATCCGAGATATCATTTCCATTACATAACACGTCTTCATTAGCTTGTAATCGTACTGATTACAATTTATTAAAATTCACTGAAACGGAGGTTTATGATTGCTTGTCTCTTCTTGATGTAAGTAAGGGGGCTGGTCATGATGGCATTCCACCCATCCTCATAAAAAATTGTGCAGAAAGTTTAGCTCTTCCGCTTACCCACATCTTTATAATGATAGCCTTCGGACTGGGATTTTTCCTGATCCCTGGAAAATATCCTTCATTCGTCCGTTTTTTAAATCTGGCAAAAGATGTGAAATTAGCAACTATCGAGGAATTGCTATTCTTTCTGCTATTCCCAAACTTTTCGAAGCCATGGTGCAGAAATTTTTGTTTTTTCATGTGAAATCTCTTATTTTGCCTGCACAACATGGGTTTTATCCGGGAAGATCTACAATTACCAATTTGGCTGCATTCTGTGGACATTTATACAGCAGAATCGAGGGCCGGCAACAAGTAGATGTAGTTTACACTGACTTTTCATAAAAGGTTTTGATAAAATTGATCATTCAATTCTTATCTATAAGCTGGAGAAACTAAATTGTGAGTTCATCCCTATCAAATGGTTAGAATCTTATCTGTTTGGCCGGTCACAATACGTTAAGATTAATCATTCTGCTTCTCATTTATTTCATGTAACTTCTGGAGTACCGCAAGGTAGTCACATTGGTCCACTTCTGTTCTCATTATTTATTAATGATGTTGTGGGGGTGTTTTGAATTTGCACATTGCCTTCTTTACGCAGATGATATGAAAATATTCGCTCCGATTTCTTCAATTTCTGATTGTTTAGAGTTACAAAGTGATTTGAACACATTTTGCAGTTGGTCGTTTAACAACAAATTGTTGTTGAATGTGGCCAAATGTAAGGTTATCTCTTTTTATAGAAAGCGATCACCTATTCTTCAGCAGTATTTTCTTTATAATATGCGGTGGTTGAGGGAGTTGAGTTCATGTCTGACTTGGGTATAATTTTCTCTTCTGTTCTTTCCTTTACAAAACATATTGATTCTATTATTGCTAAGGCTTACATTATGTTAGGCTTCATTAAGCGTAATTGTAAAGACTTTTGTGACCCGCTTACACTAAAATCTTTATATGTGTCCTTTGTTCGGTCTATTCTTGAATTCGCTTCTCAGATCTGGTCACCATTTTATAAGTGTCATTCAGGTAGAATTGAAAGTGTTCAAAAGCAATTTGTACTGTATGCTCTTCGTGGTCTACCTTCTGATAGAGTGAATAACTATGTTCTTCTGCCTTATAAAGATCGCTGTAATTTATTAAAATTACAACGATTAAATCACCGAAGAGGCATAGCATCAGCTATCTTTGTGCGCGATGTTTTGACCTCACGAATTGATTGTGATGAAATACTTACGCGTTTCAATATTTACGCTCCTACGCGTTGTTTGCGGCGACGAGACGGTTTCTTACACATTGATTCTGTTACGACAAACTATGCACTTTCTGAACCAGTCTTGAGAATGTCGCAAATTTTTAACTCTGTTTTTGAAATTTTTGATTTTAATATGTCAAGAAATTCGTTTAGAAATGAGTTATTTAAATTTTTTGCTATTGATAATTAATATTTTTTGTACCATTAACGTATTATTAATATTTTTGTATTGCATTATAATTTCTTATTACCGATTGTACTTTACTGTAGGTTTAAATAAATAAATAAATAAATAAATAATGTGCATACGGAATACCATTTTACATCGTACTAATGCAGTTAGTCGGTCAATGCGGACAATTGCGGTCACTTTATATTTATCATTAACTGAATTTATTCAGGAACAACGAGGTAATTTTGGCGAATACGAACTCAAGGCTATGGCAACATATTGTCCAAAACGTACCAAAATGAACAAAACAAAAAAAAAATGAATGGGGTTCAAGCTCCACCTGAACCGCAAATGTTTGGTAAAACATAAAATCAAAAATAAAGGCAAATATTGTGACGATTTTGGCCATCATACAACAAGCTCACGTTGTGAACAGCAATAGCTTATATGGTTAAGTGTTATAAACACGACCGATGGCAAGCAGAGAAAGTTTTTAGTTTATAAATCGTTAAATAAAGAAATAAATCTGTTGGCATAGCCCCCACCACCACCAGTAGCAAGCGGACAGAATTAAATAGTAAAGTCAAAGCAAATATCAAAGTGTATAAAAGTAGAGTGAAATAAAATTAAAACTCTATAACACAGTGTTTTTAATTGCAAAATCCGAACGAACTCAGTAGCCCAATTCGTAGCAATATTTTTGCTATATGACATGATTTGTTTTTTTATTTTTTGTATTTTGAAAATGATGATCATTGAAAATTTATGGTATACAATTACATATATAACATTGGGAAAAGTCGAACGCACAGAAATATTTAGCCTCAAAGATGTCGTCATGACTTTTTTAACACAGCATACATGTAACGTGAACACTGAAAGTACTCTCGCTATGGTTTTTGTCTTTTTTGTTTCTATTTTAATGTGATAAATAAAAAGAGACGAAATATTTTTATTTATTATAACATTTTACATGACACGTAACATTTTAACGCAACATTTAACATAACATTATAACGCAGCTTGTAACATGAACCCAAAACTAGTACCCTAAATGTTTTACCAAACATAAAAAAATAAGACGATGTAGGAAATATTTCTTTGAGGACGATTTAAATAATAACGTCATAATTGGAAGGAGAAAATATTTTAAAGTATGTATATAGATTTTATGTACTATGTGATAAATTGATGTTTAATATTGAACGCAGATGCCAAATTTACAAGCGCATAAACAATTATTTCAAATTCATGTTCGATTGCAGTGTAATACGATGATCAAGAGGTAGTAAGACTTTTTAAATAAAACACAAACAGCTTTTCATCCTCTTCAAAGTTATCTTCGTCGGATTAAATACAATTATGCCAATGTTTTTTCCAGTCTTCGAAACAGTTCAAAAACTTTTTCGATTCGGCCTGTATCTCTTCAATCGAGTTAAAATGGTGTCCTCTGAGCGATTTTTTGAGTTTCCGGAATATGCAGAAGTCAGACGAAACGGAGCTTAATCAACTAAAGTGAAGTTTCTGACAAAAAAAATAACAAAAAAAAACAAAACCTGACAAGAGTATATACACTAAAAAGTGTAGGTGAAGTTTGATGGCCATTAACAAGTATTCGTAGAAATACGTACGCAGATCTGACTATGTTAAAGTGTTCAGTAGGATTTCATGAAAATTTGTGCTAAACGATATTTTTGCGCGACCCTCAGGGGCTGAGATTTTTATTTTAACAAATTTCCCTATATAAAAAAATGTGTAGCTGGAGTTTGATGGCCATTAACAGGTAATCGCAGAGATAGGTACGCAGATCTGACTATACCTTGGTGTTCAGTAGGAAATCTGCGGTAATCCGCGATTTTTAATTTACAGAGTATCTGCAATTGTATTTAAATAAATAAATTCAAAGAGATTTCTGGCTGGAATTAAAACCACACCATAAACAGGCACGATTGGAATTTGCAAAAAAACATATCCATTGGCGGTCAGAAGGGCAGAATGTAATTTTTAGCGATAAAGAAAATGTAACTTAGATGGGCCTGACGGCAATCAATTCTAGTGGCATGATTTGTCTAAAGATGTTGAAGTTAGAATGAGCCAAAATTTTGGAGGAGGATCTCTTATGGTTTGGGCAGCTTTTTGTTACTATGTTAAAACCCCAATTTGTTCGATAAGTACTAAAATTAATGCCGACTATTACAATAATTTATTATACAACGTTTTGTTGGAATTTGCCGATAATAACAATATTAATTGAGGTGTCAATGGTTCACCTTGAATGTTTAACTTCAGAAGTTAATGATGAAGAACAGTTCGAATCTTATACAATCTCAGCAAAAATTATTGACTAAGAAGATGTTCCACTATATGATTCCAATTCTTCAGCTAATATTACCTATTTATGCGAGCCTGCAATTAAAGGAGCGAGAGAAAGGAAAGAGTATTAAATTAAAAACACATTTAATACGCGATAGAGACGGAACAAGAACTGAACACGCAATCGTTTTTTACAATTTTTTCCTGAAAAGGGATTTTATTTGATAAATGCAAGAAGTATCAATAAATGCAGCGGTAACTTTAAACTTTATTTCGGCATTTTTTATTTTAAATATATTAATTTACATTGCTCCTGTAGACGGTCTGCTGGAGGTCCTTCAAGAAAAGGTGTCTGACGGTGAGCAAGATATCTCTGGTTTGGATTATTTGAAATAGAAAAACGAGAAGATTCTATTAGAGGATAGATAAATCTAGGTATTGATCGAAGGAATAGACGATTTGATTTTTGACAAAAAGGCAACTCAGAAAAAAAAATCCGATTTTCGACCAAATTTTTTTCGTTAAATTGTTTAAAAAATAGAAATAATTATAGGAAATCTTATTCCTTCGATCAATACCTGAAAAATATATCTGAGAAGGTTGGTTAAAATTTCAGACCGATCCGTTGAGCCGTTTTTGAGAAATAGTGCTCACCGACTTTGAAAACACCGTTTTGAGAAAAACGCATCCAAAGTTGCAAAAGAAGTTTATACATCGTTAAATTTTTTTTTTCAACTTACATATGCATGTATCTTCAAGAATATTTGCCGGATCGATTTGAAATTTTATAACCCCTTAAGCAAAGGTGTGCTTTGGCTTCGGAGTTGAGAAGTTAGCTTCTAATAGCAACAACCGACGCTATTTCAGTTCCTACTATTAAAATAAGACTAAAGAAACTTGGTCTGTATGCTTGTCGACCCGCGAGAAAATCATTTACTGACAGCAGAAATGGGAGCTGCAAGCCTCAAATTCGCTTTAGAATCTGAAAACTGAATTCCCGAGGACGGGCGCTGGTTCATATTCTCGGATGAATCCAAGTTCAATATATCTGGACTCTATGTAAGAATAAGTGTTCGGCGACGAAAAGGCAAAAGGTATTTAACAGAATGCATTTCGCAGACAGTAAAACATTCACCATATGTTATGGACTGGGGAGCCATAACATCCTTTGTTTGATCACTTCGCCTTCTGGATAGTTCAGTAAAGGGAGAAAAAAATTATCGAAACCTGCGTCGTGACTATTGAGGACACGAATTTAAAAATAGCTTGGGGATTGAGTCGCTACCCTGCACAGTAAAAAAAAAAATTGAATTTTCAATGCGGACTTTACATGCTTTTGTTGACAAAAACGCGAATTACACGTAAAATCTTATTTTTTAGGCCCCTATTCACAAAATGCAAATTAGCTCTATAACCGTAAAATTTGTACTAAAATGGTATTCATAAAATGTAACTAGACTCTATAAACGAAAATTATGCTCTGTAAGTTTACAGTGACAAATTTGTTGACGTAAAGCTACATATCTTGATTTTATTAGTTCATAACTCGGCAGAGTAACCATTTTTCGTCATGATTTTTTCAGGAAGTACTACTCTCGATAGCATCTATTTACCTGCAAGAATTCAAGATGATTTATTTTGTAGTTTTTGAGATTTTCGCTAAAAATTGTCTATTAGGATTTCTTTGTGTTCTTAACGAATCAATATATGTAGTACGTATCCTTGATGGTGTCTGTAATTCTTATCAAAATAACTTATTCCTTCAGAATTTTGGTGAAGGTTTGTGGAACTGAATATCAGTCCAGAAAACAACATCTGAACTCATATAACTACACATTTGAGAAAGTGTTGAGATTCTTGTGAGAATTCTTAGCCCCCATGACAATGATCTATGGGACGCAATAATGCCAAGGAACGCCTTGCTATCGTTAATCCTCTACGCTCTCTACTGAAGTCAAAATAAATAATTTACACATGCCAACAAACTGAATGTATAAAGTGATCACCACATTTATCATATTTGAGTGTGAAATGTTAGGCTACCGGATTACAAAAGATGGCCGCCGAAATTTAAAAATAAATATACGCATGTATGCATTATTTTTTTACGAAGCCATTTACATAGGATTTAGTTCACGGAAGAGACCACGTTGGATCCTATTCTGTGCAAAAATAGTTTACTTACCTGTCTATCAGGTAACCTGCAAAAAATCTCATATGTACATTCTCATTCATTTGACTTTCATGCCGGAATGATTTGTTATGATTCATTTTTTGACATTTCGATTTATCAAAGGCTACTATTTTTTTTACGGCGGCGAATTCAAATGTATTTATGTACAGTGGCGAAGTTCTTACAGTTTATGAATACCAATTTTTAGTACTCTGTAACTTTTGCTCTATAAACAATTTCCGTAAAGTTACAGCTATAGAATTTTTACATTTTTTGTGAATAGGGGCCTTAATTGGAATTTCATTTAAAATTACAATTTTTCTGTAAATTTTAATAAATACTGATTATTACGGGTTTGGTTTTTAATATTACAAACTGATTACGATTTTTTTTTGGTTCAGTTTAAATTTACATTAAAAATAATGTAAATAATAATCGTTTAAGTGTGTAATAGTATTTTGTACATCAAGAGTTTAGAGCCGAACATTAAGGTCCTATTCACAAAATGTAAAAATTCTATAGCTGTAACTTTATGGAAATTGTTTATAGAGCAAAAGTTACAGAGTACTAAAAATTGGTATTCATAAACTGTAAGAAAAATAGTAGCCTTTGATAAATCGAAATGTCAAAAAACGAACCATAACAAATCATTCTGGCTTGAAAGTCAAATGAATGAGAATGTACATATAAGATTTTTTTCAGGGCTCAGGTTTAGCAGAGCATACCATGTCACACAGCGCCAATTTTTACAATGGTAGAAATATTTTCAACGAGAAAATAGCTCCATATTTAATAAAGTGTTAATTTTTAAAACTAAAATATGTAATATTTTAAAATGTAGCAATAATATGAACTAAATTAAAATGCCACTTTTCCAAAAAAATGATTGTGTTTTTTTTGTAAACTACAGGTAATGCATTTTTCGTATATTTTGGTACGATGGAAAATGATTTTCAGATGAAATTAACGGAATTTTGTAATTTTGAATACGATTTGAATGAAATTCGACAGGTAGGGATTCTCTAATGATTTTCAGATGAAATTAATGAAATTTTTAAAGAATTTTTCTCAATTTTTCCTAGAAAGCTTTAAATTCCCCCTTTTCCAAAATATTTTTAAAGAATTTTTCTTAATTTTTTTCCAGAGTATGTCTCTGCTCTTTGCCAGAATATATTACTAGAAAGAGCAATAAATTCCTCTTTTCCCAAAATATTTTTAAAGAATTTTTCTCAATTTTTTCCAGATTTTGTCTCTGCCCTTTTCCAGAATATATTACTAGAAAGAGCAGTAAATTCCCCCCTTTTCCAAAATATTTTTAAAGCATTTTTCGCATTTTTTTTTGTTGTCAAAGTATGTTTCGGCTCTTTTCCAAATATATTACTAGAAAGAGCAGTTAAAAAAGCCAAGTTACAAGCTAATCGGTAACCCATCATAATCGAAGAATCCCTTTTCCATCCTTCCTGTAAAATTTCATCATAATCTTACTCAAAATAACCATGTTCCATTAATAAAACTTGTAATCAATTATTTTGCCTCATAAACATGCACTTTTATTATTTATTTTTTTTAATGACAAAGTATATTTTATCCACATACCACGATACATAAATAATTATTAAAGTAGGCATTTGCTTATAAATCAATAATTCCAAGCAAATGTCAAAATATAGTTAATTTTTATGAAAACAGTGCAAGGATTTTGTTCAAAAAATGAGACTTGAGAGTTGCAATTTTTATCGGCGTACTAGATGTACGATAATAATAAAATTAAACCAAACAACAATAATATTTACTGTTGTATATCTAGTACGTACACGAAAATCGCAACTCTCAAGTCTCATTTTTTGAACAAAATCCTTGCACAGATGGTTTTTATCTAAAAACAACACGCATACTAAGATTTAAAAATTTATTTTAGTAAATGCGCATAGCAAAACAAGTGTTTAAACCCAAGATTCAAACCATAGTAAGGTGTTTTGCTGTCAAATTGTAAGTACATATTTTCTTAGCTAAGGCTCAATCCAAAATGTAGTTTACAGAATACAGAAATAATGCATACATGCATACATTACGGATTACGGATCTGTTATAATCCGGTAGCCTAACATTTCACACTCAAATACGATAAATGGGGTGATCACTTTATACCTTCAGTTTGTTGGCATGTGTAAATTATTTATTTTGACTTTAGTAGAGAGCGTGGAGTATTACCGGTAGTAAGGCGTTCCTTGGCATTATTGCGTTCCCAAGAAATCCTAATAGACCATTTTTAGTGAAAATCTCAAAAACTACAAAATAAATCATCTTGAATTCTTGCAGGTAAATAGATGCTATCGAGAGTAGTACTTCCTGAAAAAATCATGACGAAGAATGGTTATTCTGGCGAGTTATGAACTAATAAAATCAAGATATCTAGCTTTACGTCAACAAATTTGTCACTGTAAACTTACAGAGCATAATTTTCGTTTATACATAGAGTCTAGTTACATTTCGTGAATAACATTTTAGTACTAATCGGAAATTTTACGGTTATAGAGCTAATTTGCATTTTGTGAATAGGGGCCTAATCACAAATTAAATATCTTAATACTATACATTATCAAAATTTTAGTTTAATAAATTAATGTATAGATCAGAAAATCATATAAGGGTTAAATGGATTCGGATTCTCCATCTTTAAATTTAAATTTGGCAGCAAATTTTCACAATTCTTCCTCTGGAACAAATGAGGGGCTCAGAACCATAGTGGCCTAACCCACATTTTTAAACATCTTCGTTTAATCGGCCATAAATGTTCTTAGAAATGGAATCTAATTATACTAACCTCCACCTCCAAAACCCGTTATTTTCGGGTTACTTATTATAATATTTGTTTTATAATAAATTACCATTTCAATGAACTTTTGTTCGGCCGATTAAATAAAAAAATGTTGAAATTTTGAATGTGGGTTAGGCCACTATAGTTCTGAACCCCTCATATATATCATCAGTACTATCAGATTCAGATAGGTTATCTTTAAAAAGAGCCCTACAAGACATGATATTTTGTATTTTAAATTTTCCAGACGAGTTTTTTTTATTTTTTATTAAATTTAAAGCAGAGAAAGCTCTTTCTGCATCCGCACTTCTATGTGGCAATGGCAACAATGTCAGAATATAACTGCCAATTCCGAATACATAAATTGTCCTAAATTGTCGTTTATATTCTTAATTTGAACCCAATTTCTCACAGTGTCTTCAGAATTTAGTTGGGTAAGTAGAAGTTAATTGCCAATCAAGCAGCGCCAC
>OY744481.1:140129764-140176954 GCA_963556165.1 Tipula helvola
GGAAATTATTCGTTTTACGATGAATGGACCTAACCATGGGGGTGATAATTTACCCTTACGAGTTTCATTGGTTAGAAGTACATTATCGCCGACGTCAAATTGTACATTTCTTAGTGATCTGTCAAAATATTCCTTCGACTTGTGCTCTTTTAATACCAAATGTTTTCAAGCTATTTCAAAAGATGATTGTAACCTATACTTGAATTCATTAGCGTAATCATCGTAGTTGTAGTAGTTAATACTATGATCATTTGCGATAGAATTTGGAATGTTAGGCTTCCGTCCATATACTAATTTGTACGGCATATATTGTGTTGAGGAATGCGGCGTAGAATTATATGCGAACATACAATAAGGCATCCACATATCCCAATTTAACGGATCGTTTTCTGTGAAATTTCTTAAATAATTTCCTAGTGTTCTATGCGATCTTTCTAGAGCACCGTTTGACTGCGGGTGATAGGCAGTAGAATTCAACTTGTCGATGCTTAATTTACGGCAGATATTTTTGAAAACATGGCTCATAAAATTGGAGCCTTGATCTGTGAGTATTTGGCAAGGAGCACCAAACTGACATATGAAATTTAAGAGAAATGCATTCGAAACACTTTCCACTTCCTGATTAGCCAATGGAACAGCTAGTGAAAATTTTGTAAGATCATCTTGTAATGTCAAGATGTATTTATTGTTATTATAAGAAGACGGCAAGGGACCTACAATGTCCAGAAATATTTTATGGAAGGGGTGCGTCGAAGTAGTTGTAATGGCCATTGGTAACTTATTTTTTGGTGTTACTTTATTTTTCTTGTACATATTCGGAAACTCATAGTAGCATTTTAAACGACGATAAGTTCTGTAAGTTCCAGAATGTCCACCCAATGGAGTAACGTGATATTCTTTAATTAAGTTATTTATCTGTGATTCATCATTTAGTTGTATAATTTTCGGATTTACACCATTTAATGCTGGTTTCACTATTTCTGGAATATTTTCAGAGTCATTGCATGTCTTTTTAGTTGAACCTTTCTCTGTGGAAACTGAACCATCTAAAACCAATTCCACTTCGTTATCTTGTTTCTTAGATTGACTACGGGTTATTACATTTAAATCGGGTTGTAGCTCAATATACGGCTTAACGAATCGACATTACTGTTAAGTTTGCCCTTTTTATATCGGACTGAGAAGTCGAATTCCTCTAATCTAAGACGCCACCTAGTTAAACGCGATGTATTTTTCAAATTTTTTAGGTAGACTAAAGGATGATGGTCAGTTACAATGATAAATTTGGTTCCGAAGACGTAAGGCCGGAATTGCTCTACAGCCCAAACAACGGATAATAACTCTTTCTTAATTGTAGAATAATGTTTTTCATGACAATTGAGAACTCTACTGGCAAATGCGCGACGGGATGATCGAAGTCATCATGATCTTGTTATAGTATCGTACCTAGTGCCGTATCACTCGCATCTGTGGTTACTACGAATTCTTTGGAAAAATCCGGATATCTTAATATTGGAGGTTTGACGAGGAATGTTTTCAAACGAATAAACGATTCCTCGCAAAACGGATCCCATACATATTTTGAATTCTTTTTTAAAAGCGACGTAAGTGGCTGGGCGATTTTTGCGAAATCCTTTATAAATCGCCTGTAATACCCAATTAATTCTAAGAAGGATTTTACTTGTTTTTGTGTAGTCGGTTGACGATAATTTTCAATGGCACTTACTTTTTTTGGGGTCGGGCTTTATTCCATTTTGTGTAATTATGTGTCCTAAATAGTATAACTCTTTTCTCAGAAAATTGCACTTTGATGGATTAAGCTTTAAGTTATAGCGTCTGAGGCACCATAATACACTCGAAAGGCGCTTATTGTGTTCTACTAAATTATGACCGTAAATGACTATGTCATCTAAATAGATGAAGCATTTGATTCCGTTTAAACTGGATAGTACGGTATTCATTAAACGTTGAAAGGTGACCGGAGCTCCTTTCAAACCAAATAGCATACGTCGAAATTCAAAATGGCCCAACTCTGAACTGAATGCAGTTTTTAATCGATCGGTAGGTTCAACAGCGACCTGATGATACCCATTGCCCAAGTCCAGAGTACTGAAATAGTTGGCTTTACCTAACTGATCTAAAATATCAGTAATGTTGGGTAGAGGATAAGCATCACCTATCGATAGCTCATTTAGTTTACGGAAATCAACTACAACCATCCACTTCCGTTGGATATTTTCTGAATAGTTGGTTTCATTGTTTGTTGACGCTCGAAAGTCTTCATGACTCTTTTTAGGAACTAATAGAATAGGGGAGTTCCACGGACTGGTACTTGGAACTATGATCTCATTTTCTAGCATATTAGAAATTTGTGAGTTTATTTCGGACTTAAAGGAATGAGGTATGCGATATGGCTTAGTATAAACTGGCTGTGCTCCATCGATCGTAGGTATCTTATGGGTAGCAACATGAGTAATAGCGAACCTATCTCCTTTAAGAAAAAAACAATCATTGTAGTCGCGGCAAATTTGTAAAATGGAAGATTTTTCTTCGTTATTTAAGGATTGCAAATCTAATTCTGTTTCGAGTTTCGCTAATCTGGATTCCAAAGGGTTTTCCCACGAGCTGATGTTAAGTAAATCATAGTTTTCAATGTCATTAAGATCTAAATGAACGTCATTCAACTCAATTAGATAATCATTGGTATTTACTACACTAACATAAGCTGTATCATCATGAGTTTGGACTAAACAATTTGCCACAAACACACAAGATACAATTTGTTTAGAATGACAGAACGACTGTGATCCATTTGGTTTGTTAGTAGGTAATCTTAAAATTTCCTCGGAACGAGCTGGAATTTGATTATCTTTCGGCAAAGAGTGAATACCAAGTTGAATGGATTTTGTTTCAGAGCAAATTTCTAATGTATTAGTATTGAAATCGACTTTGCATTGAAATTTTCTTAAAAAATCATTCCCAATAATTCCATCACATGAAATAGGGAAGTCATCCGGGACTACATGAAATGTTTGGTGAATAGTATTTTCATCAGGAAGAATAATTTCAGCATTGTATGTACCTAAGGTTTCTAAAGTTTCTGACGTAATACCTTTAACTTTACATTCATTATTGGGGTAACATAGAACATTATCTTCAATGCAACCATATTTTACTAAACTAATGTCGGATCCAGTATCTAATAAAAATGTTGTAACTTTATATATCGAAATATTTAATGGAATTGTAATAAATTTTCTACCACATAATTGACTTGCTAAACATATTTCAATCACTGGAATTTCGGAAATAAATAATTCTGATAAACTAGGAAGGATGTTTGTGTCAGCACTATTTGGTTTATTACTATTTATATTTATTAATTGATTTGCTTTAATTCTTTGGCCCGAACTACTTGTGGAACCAGATTCTGTGATGGTGGTTCGGACCTTGGGCAGTTTTCCGATTGATGATCCTGTAAAACTAAAGATTGAGTATTTCCACCCAATAATCTATTGTGATCACTTCTAATTTTATGTCTGCATTGCGATATATGATGTCCTTGACACTTACAGTAATTACAGTATAAAACGTTTACTGATTTAATCGAAAATTAGATTTTGTTGGGACTTGCGGATTGATTCCAGGAACTAGCGTGATTGGGTTGAAAAAAATTTGAGTTTCCTGACGATTTATTAGGAAATGATGTCGATGGCTTATTTATTCGAAAACAGTTCATTGCTGAATGTCCTAATTTCGAACAAATTTGGCATCGAATTTGTTTGGGCGAAATGGGTTTTGGATCTGCTACATTTGTTCTTTTACCTATTAAAACTTCTTCTTCGCAGGCTCTTGTGATGGCTTCTTTTAACGTGAGACATCTGCATGGTTTGATATAGCTTCTAATAGGTTCTAATAAACCTTCAACAAATGCAGTTAAAGCCAGCTTTGAATTTGACGATCGCACATAAGTTGATGCTTCTGTACCTTCTCTGGCAATACTTGCTTCATTAAGGCATGTCGTCAATTGCTCTATTCTTGCTGCATATGTTCTGGAATCTTCGTTTCGCTGCTGTTTAATGTTAAATAATTCCACATGTAATTGTTCTACAGAACGAATTTCTGCAAATCTGGAATTTAATTCGGCCCGTAATTCTTTCCAATTTTTCCAATCGTTGTTTTGAACTATTTCGTAAGCTTTACCGCTTAATTTGGCTTTGAGTAAATTAATAAATTTTATTTTTTCAGCAGGCTTTAAAGGTCACAGCACGACAAGAACTTGTGTAATTCTAACGGATTTCTATTGAAATCAGGTATTATCTTTAAAGCTAAATTGGGATTAAAGTCTTCTGCCATTATGTCACTGTTAATGTTGGGATCACTATTGTATTTAACTGGTTTCCCACTATTTTCTGATACACTTTCGTCACTGCTAGCTTCACTATCAATAACTATAACGGATAAGGAGACTGATCTGCGTTTTGTTGTTAATTTACTCGATTTATCAGTTTTAGCAAAATAATTTATTTTAGGCACAGGTCGAAGATAATAGTTTGAGTTAATTACACTACCCTGCAAAATTTTGCCCCTGGACAAGGAATAGTTGTTTCCGGAGTAATTTTTCACGCAGGATCCGAATCCGGGCTCAGAATTGCTCTATCACGTCAGGTTTTTGAGATATTCTAACCTAAAAGTGCATAAAACACTGTTTTTTGACATATTTGAGGTTATGTAGCAATGCAGTTTTTACTATTTTATAAAAGCTATGTATGGGATCTTATTGTACACGTCTTCCTCTTTCAAATGGCGTAGAATTTGCTTAAATATCGTGAATTTTTCTGTATAAGAACACTACCCTGCAAATTTTAAAAATTTGGTGCCACTTGGCAATGAATAGTTGTTTCCGAAGTAATTTTTTACGCTGAATCCGAATCAGGGCTCAGAATTGGTTGAACTACATACTACATCAGAACATTACATATCGAATTCTGATATGATTTACCAAGTTTTGGCATGATAGATCGAACTCTGACATCATAAATTCATATCCCGACTTAACATATTGAACTATGCCATGATTGACACATTTAGTACATAAATTTCGACGACAAAAATATAAATTCTGACATTATGTATCAAATTCAGACGTGTTACCTATATCAATTCTGACATCATATATTCAAATTCTGACACGACATATCGAATTCTGGCATGATATGAGCCGTTTATTTTGAAATTGGCCTAAGTCCATTTTTCAAAAAAATCAAGTTAATGATAACAATAGATAGATAACAGTAAAATCTTTCTAATGGTAAATAATTTATTGTCAAGACAAAAAAAAATTAATCTCTAGCACCTGTGCAAAAAATAAGAAAATTCAAAATCCCATATGTTTTTCATTTAATGTTTTTCTATTCTTTCATTATCTCGTTTCAACAAAATATTGACTTAAGCCACTTTCAAAATAAACGGGTCATATTTAATTTATGACATGACGTATCGAATTCTGATATGAAGTAACGAATGGTACAATACAATTTATCGGATTCTAGCATAATATCTCGAATATGTGTGGATATATCGAATTCTGACATCATAAATACAAATTCTGACATAAAGTATAGAATTCTTCATGATAACTCGAATTCTAGGATCAAAAATTCAAATTTTGATGTGACATATTGAATTTTCACAATAATATTTCGATTTCTAACAAAATTTATTTTATTCTGGTATGATGTATCGGCATGATGTATCAAATTCTGACATCACAATTTCAAACTCTGAAATTTCATATTGAATTCTGACATAATACATCAAATTCTGACATGATGTACCGAATTCTAACATCAAAAGCTCAAATTCGGAAATGACATATCAAATTCAGACAGAATATATCGAGTTCTGACATCATATATACAAATTCTGACAAAATCCAATGTTTCCGAGGGAATTTAGGATGGAACTTGGATAATTCTTAACCAATTTGGAAGAAATCCAACATGTCCGATGGAAATGCGATTCTCATATGAATTTAGATGAAGAAACTTGGATATTTTTTAACTGATTGTGATAAACTTTGACGATACTTATAAGAAGTTCTGAAATATGTTAAATTAGGGTATTTCTTTACCGATTTTCATGAAAAAAACGCATGTACGATGGAATATGGATTTATGGTATCAAAATAATTTAATTAGCATATGTGGTTATACACCAGAGAACAAAATTGTTTATAGAGTTCTGGACTGAGCCTTTTTGATCTTTTTTAAATGCTGTCGGAAATTTTTTCTATTTGAAAACCATTAGCATTACTGTTTGAAATAGAGCAGCAGCTCAAGGTACAGATATGTGATAATGATTATTCGATCAGGAAAGATCGAATATTAAATCTGAGTTTTAGAATGCTGTTTTAAGATTTGTCGAAAAGGTCGCTAGATGCCAATGGTTAGTTTTAACGAATAGTAGAAAACTAGTTTTTTATACGAATATGCCCAACTGTGGTTATGGCTACAAATCTGCACTTTACGTGTAAACCAGAACAATTAATTTATGATCTGAAACCAAAAGGGTTTAAGGCTACTGAATCATCAATTAAGCTAAAATGGAGAGACGAAGTTCTTCTCAACTAGTTTATGTACGATAAACATTCGATACTGATGAATATATCGAAAAAAAATTATCAAATTAAGTACATCTCTAAGTGCAAAGTGGTTGTTTAGCCTCTAAGACGATCTAAGCTTATACCACAATGTAAACAATGTCAAGCCTATGGACATAAACACACAAGCGATGCTTTACAGTGACGGTAAATCGAAAAATTGCGAACTCATTAAAGTAGTAAAATTTGCTTTTTGAAAGTTTTCACTTGTAAGGCAGTGGTATATGCAAAATAATTTCTTTAAGGTAAAATAATATAGCGCACTGATTGGTCAATAAATGGCCATCTTGAAATCCTTTAAGGCAAAAATAAAAAATCGGACGTTGTTCAATTTTGTATACGGGAAATTTATTGTCGTAAGGTAAATTTAAATAACCTTAGAAAAGTTACTGTTACTTTTTGTAATTTTATGTATAAACTAGTAATTGCCCGTCAAAACTGACGGAAGTTTCTGAAAGCTCAATAATAGCCTGGAAAGTAAAATTTTTGTTTCTAGAAGAAAGCGAATTAAGACAATCAACATGAACTGCACACATCTAACGCAACATAAAGTTAAAATAACTGAAATTTTCGCACGAAAAAAAAATATTAAAAACTTTTTTTTTTAAATACAAATCACAGCACACACAGAAATTTTCATATCATCCAAACAACAAAACAAAAATGTATACATAATATATAAAAGAAAAGCGCGACTACTGCGATAGTTTTTTGTGTTTTGCAATGCGGCATATCAAAACCAACAATAATGTACTACAAGCCTGAGTGTCACCAATATTATAAATTTATTTTTCGCTTATACATGAAAGTATTGGTGATCGGATACACTATTACCATGTTTCCATGAACCGAGTTAAGTTAGGTTTAGGTTTCGTTGAGTTTAAAACATGGCGGCGTTAACCATTACCGTTTCCATGAACATCGCATAAATCGAGTTAATTTGACAGTTGGCGTCTAATGTGTATACCAAAATTTTTTAATGTGTTTTGTATTTCGTCATAAGTGATTATTATATTTTGGAACAAATTTGTGTGTTGTTTTTTATATTTTCAAAACTTGTAATTTAAATTTGTGTGTTCAAGTTGTGTAGTAATATACAATTAAAAATGGATGTCGGCACAAAAATAAAAATTATATGTGCAGCTCATTTGCGAAATACAGAAAAGATGTACAAGATTTTAATGACGAATCATGTTTTGAACATGGAAAAAAGGAAAAGAGCATTTATAAAACGAATGCGCAAACGACTTGTCCTCGCGGGACAGATATTTCAAGATGTAACGAGGAACAACATTTCGGTTGCCTTACGAATACATATCATCTATTAAAACGCAAGCCACCAAAAGTATGGAAAAAACAAAGAAGTAGTGATTGGTGGGAAAATATTGTGAAAAGTGAAAGCTTTGATGAGTGGATCGAAAATTTTCGCATTGATCAGGATACATTCAATTATTTGTGTGACGAGTTAGCTCCTGAATTACGCCCTGGTCCTTTTTGTGTCCGAGAGCCATTACAAGTAGATAAGAAAATTGCAATTGCCTTTTATAAACTGGCCTCTTGTGCGGAATATAGGGTTGTCGGGAACCAATTTGGAGTTCATAAAACGTTAGTCCATCGATGTTTGAAACAGTTTTGTTCAGCAGTCATTAAATTGTTACTTCCAAAAGAATTGAAAATGCCATCAATTGAAGAAGCAAAATCAATAATTAGAAAATTTAAAGAAAGAAGCGGTCTGCCAATTCTTGGAGCAATTGATGGTACACACATTCCCGTAACACCACCAGAAGATGATTATAGGGATTTTATAAATAGAAAGAGTTGGCCATCAGTTGTGCTTCAAGGTGTAGTGGATGCAAATTATAGGTTAGTGAACATAATTTAGTAAACTTTAATAATATTTGTTTTAATGAATTTTATTTTATGTTATCATTTCAGATTCATTGACATCACGGTGAAGCATCCAGAGTGTACGCATGATGCCGTGGTACTGAAAGATTCATTTTTGTTCAACAATATTCAGAATTATCCACTGGTATATACAAAATATTTTAAAATTTTTCATTCATACCTATTGACATACACTTTTTTCTTTCTCCCATAGCCATCTGAAATTATTAATGAAAAAGAAGTAAAAGCGTTTTTAGTTGGAGACCCAGCGTATCCATTACAGAGTTGATTGTTGAAGGGATACACGCCAGCGCGGACTCAAGAAGAGGACTCATTTGGAGTTTATTTAAATAAGGCCCGAATTTTTGTAGAAAACGCATTTGGACGACTAAAGAGCAGGTGGCGAATTACACATAAAAAAATAGATACAGACATTAGTTTGGTTCCTCAAATTGTGGCAACATGTTGTATGATGCATAACATAACATGCATGTGAAGTTTGTCCTAAATTTCTCCTAAATAAAAAAAATGGCGGTTAGTATTATTGAGTTAGAAAAAAATTGAGAGAAGTTCTTTAAATATATTTTCGAAAAGGGGAATTTACTGCTCTTTCTAGTAATATATTCTGGAAAACGACGGAGACATATTCTGGAAAAAGAAATTGGGAGAAGTTTTTTAAAAATATTTTGGAAAAGGGGGAATTTACTGCTCTTTCTAGTAATATATTCTGGAAAAGGGCGAAGACATATTCTGGAAAAAGAAATTGGGAGAAGTTTTTTAAAAATATTTTGGAAAAGGGGGAATTTACTGCTCTTTCTAGTATTATATTCTGGAAAAGGGCGGAGACATATTCTGGAAAAAAAAATTGGGAAAAGTTTTTTAAAAATATTTTGGAAAAGGGGGAATTTACTGCTCTTTCTAGTATTATATTCTGGAATAGGGCGGAGACATATTCTGGAAAAAAAAATTGGGAAAAGTTTTTTAAAAATATTTTGGAAAAGGGGGAATTTACTGCTCTTTCTAGTATTATATTCTGGAAAAGGGCGGAGACATATTCTGAAAAAAAAATTGGGAAAAGTTTTTTAAAAATATTTTGGAAAAGGGGGAATTTACTGCTCTTTCTAGTATTATATTCTGGAAAAGGGCGGAGACATATTCTGGAGAAAAAAAATTGGGAGAAGTTTTTTAAAAAAATTTTGGAAAAGGGGGACTTTACTGCTCTTTCTAGTAATATATTCTGGAAAAGAGCGAAGACATATTCTGGAAAAAGAAATTGGGAGAAGTTTTTTAAAAATATTTTGGAAAAGGGGGAATTTACTGCTCTTTCTAGTATTAAATTCTGGAAAAGGGCGGAGACATATTCTGGAAAAAAAAATTGGGAGAAGTTTTTTAAAAATATTTTGGAAAAGGGGGAATTTACTGCTCTTTCTAGTATTATATTCTGGAAAAGGGCGGAGACATATTCTGAAAAAAAAATTGGGAAAAGTTTTTTAAAAATATTTTGGAAAAGGGGGAATTTACTGCTCTTTCTAGTATTATATTCTGGAAAAGGGCGGAGACATATTCTGGAGAAAAAAAATTGGGAGAAGTTTTTTAAAAAAATTTTGGAAAAGGGGGACTTTACTGCTCTTTCTAGTAATATATTCTGGAAAAGAGCGAAGACATATTCTGGAAAAAGAAATTGGGAGAAGTTTTTTAAAAATATTTTGGAAAAGGGGGAATTTACTGCTCTTTCTAGTATTAAATTCTGGAAAAGGGCGGAGACATATTCTGGAAAAAAAAATTGGGAGAAGTTTTTTAAAAATATTTTGGAAAAGGGGGAATTTACTGCTCTTTCTAGTATTATATTCTGGCAAAGGGCGGAGACATATTCTGGAAAAAAAATTGGGAGAAGTTTTTTAAAAAATTTTTGGAAAAGGAGGACTTTACTGCTCTTTCTAGTAATATATTCTGGAAAAGGGCGGAGACATATTCTGGAAAAAAAAATTGGGAGAAGTTTTTTAAAATATTTTGGAAAAGGGGGAATTTACTGCTCTTTCTAGTAATATATTCTGGAAAAGGGCGGAGACATATTCTGGAAAAAGAAATTGGGAGAAGTTTTTTAAAAATATTTTGGAAAAGGGGGAATTTACTGCTCTTTCTAGTAATATATTCTGGAAAAGGGCGAAGACATATTCTGGAAAAAGAAATTGGGAGAAGTTTTTTAAAAATATTTTGGAAAAGGGGAATTTACTGCTCTTTCTAGTATTAAATTCTGGAAAAGGGCGGAGACATATTCTGGAAAAAAAAATTGGGAGAAGTTTTTTAAAAATATTTTGGAAAAGGGGGAATTTACTGCTCTTTCTAGTATTATATTCTGGCAAAGGGCGGAGACATATTCTGGAAAAAAAATTGGGAGAAGTTTTTTAAAAAAATTTTGGAAAAGGGGGACTTTACTGCTCTTTCTAGTAATATATTCTGGAAAAGGGCGGAGACATATTCTGGAAAAAAAAATTGGGAGAAGTTTTTTAAAAATATTTTGGAAAAGGGGGAATTTACTGCTCTTTCTAGTAATATATTCTGGAAAAGGGCGGAGACATATTCTGGAAAAAAAAATTGGGAGAAGTTTTTTAAAAATATTTTGGAAAAGGGGGAATTTACAGCTCTTTCTAGTATTATATTCTGGAAAAGGGCGGAGACATATTCTGGAAAAAAAAATTGGGAGAAGCTTTTTAAAAATATTTTGGAAAAGGGGGAGTTTACTGCTCTTTCTAGTATTATATTCTGGAAAAGGGCGGAGACATATTCTGGAAAAAAAAAATTGGGAGAAGTTTTTTAAAAATATTTTGGAAAAGGGGGAATTTACAGCTCTTTCTAGTATTATATTCTGGAAAAGGGCGGAGACATATTCTGGAAAAAAAAATTGGGAGAAGTTTTTTAAAAATATTTTGGAAAAGGGGAAATTTACTGCTCTTTCTAGTATTATATTCTGGCAAAGGGCGGAGACATATTCTGGAAAAAAAAATTGGGAAAAGTTTTTTAAAAATATTTTGGAAAAGGGGGAATTTACTGCTCTTTCTAGTATTATATTCTGGAATAGGGCGGAGACATATTCTGGAAAAAAAAATTGGGAAAAGTTTTTTAAAAATATTTTGGAAAAGGGGGAATTTACTGCTCTTTCTAGTATTATATTCTGGAAAAGGGCGGAGACATATTCTGAAAAAAAAATTGGGAAAAGTTTTTTAAAAATATTTTGGAAAAGGGGGAATTTACTGCTCTTTCTAGTATTATATTCTGGAAAAGGGCGGAGACATATTCTGGAGAAAAAAAATTGGGAGAAGTTTTTTAAAAATATTTTGGAAAAGGGGAAATTTACTGCTCTTTCTAGTATTATATTCTGGAAAACGACGGAGACATATTCTGGAAAAAGAAATTGGGAGAAGTTTTTTAAAAATATTTTGGAAAAGGGGGAATTTACAGCTCTTTCTAGTATTATATTCTGGAAAAGGGCGGAGACATATTCTGGAAAAAAAAATTGGGAGAAGTTTTTTAAAAATATTTTGGAAAAGGGGAAATTTACTGCTCTTTCTAGTATTATATTCTGGAAAACGACGGAGACATATTCTGGAAAAAGAAATTGGGAGAAGTTTTTTAAAAATATTTTGGAAAAGGGGGAATTTACTGCTCTTTCTAGTAATATATTCTGGAAAAGGGCGAAGACATATTCTGGAAAAAGAAATTGGGAGAAGTTTTTTAAAAATATTTTGGAAAAGGGGGAATTTACTGCTCTTTCTAGTATTATATTCTGGAAAAGGGCGGAGACATATTCTGGAAAAAAAAATTGGGAAAAGTTTTTTAAAAATATTTTGGAAAAGGGGGAATTTACTGCTCTTTCTAGTATTATATTCTGGAATAGGGCGGAGACATATTCTGGAAAAAAAAATTGGGAAAAGTTTTTTAAAAATATTTTGGAAAAGGGGGAATTTACTGCTCTTTCTAGTATTATATTCTGGAAAAGGGCGGAGACATATTCTGGAAAAAAAAAATTGGGAGAAGTTTTTTAAAAATATTTTGGAAAAGGGGGAATTTACAGCTCTTTCTAGTATTATATTCTGGAAAAGGGCGGAGACATATTCTGGAAAAAAAAATTGGGAGAAGTTTTTTAAAAATATTTTGGAAAAGGGGAAATTTACTGCTCTTTCTAGTATTATATTCTGGCAAAGGGCGGAGACATATTCTGGAGAAAAAAAATTGGGAGAAGTTTTTTAAAAAAATTTTGGAAAAGGGGGACTTTACTGCTCTTTCTAGTAATATATTCTGGAAAAGAGCGAAGACATATTCTGGAAAAAGAAATTGGGAGAAGTTTTTTAAAAATATTTTGGAAAAGGGGGAATTTACTGCTCTTTCTAGTATTAAATTCTGGAAAAGGGCGGAGACATATTCTGGAAAAAAAAATTGGGAGAAGTTTTTTAAAAATATTTTGGAAAAGGGGGAATTTACTGCTCTTTCTAGTATTATATTCTGGCAAAGGGCGGAGACATATTCTGGAAAAAAAATTGGGAGAAGTTTTTTAAAAAATTTTTGGAAAAGGAGGACTTTACTGCTCTTTCTAGTAATATATTCTGGAAAAGGGCGGAGACATATTCTGGAAAAAAAAATTGGGAGAAGTTTTTTAAAAATATTTTGGAAAAGGGGGAATTTACTGCTCTTTCTAGTAATATATTCTGGAAAAGGGCGGAGACATATTCTGGAAAAAGAAATTGGGAGAAGTTTTTTAAAAATATTTTGGAAAAGGGGGAATTTACTGCTCTTTCTAGTAATATATTCTGGAAAAGGGCGAAGACATATTCTGGAAAAAGAAATTGGGAGAAGTTTTTTAAAAATATTTTGGAAAAGGGGGAATTTACTGCTCTTTCTAGTATTAAATTCTGGAAAAGGGCGGAGACATATTCTGGAAAAAAAAATTGGGAGAAGTTTTTTAAAAATATTTTGGAAAAGGGGGAATTTACTGCTCTTTCTAGTATTATATTCTGGCAAAGGGCGGAGACATATTCTGGAAAAAAAATTGGGAGAAGTTTTTTAAAAAAATTTTGGAAAAGGGGGACTTTACTGCTCTTTCTAGTAATATATTCTGGAAAAGGGCGGAGACATATTCTGGAAAAAAAAATTGGGAGAAGTTTTTTAAAAATATTTTGGAAAAGGGGGAATTTACTGCTCTTTCTAGTAATATATTCTGGAAAAGGGCGGAGACATATTCTGGAAAAAAAAATTGGGAGAAGTTTTTTAAAAATATTTTGGAAAAGGGGGAATTTACAGCTCTTTCTAGTATTATATTCTGGAAAAGGGCGGAGACATATTCTGGAAAAAAAAATTGGGAGAAGCTTTTTAAAAATATTTTGGAAAAGGGGGAGTTTACTGCTCTTTCTAGTATTATATTCTGGAAAAGGGCGGAGACATATTCTGGAAAAAAAAAATTGGGAGAAGTTTTTTAAAAATATTTTGGAAAAGGGGGAATTTACAGCTCTTTCTAGTATTATATTCTGGAAAAGGGCGGAGACATATTCTGGAAAAAAAAATTGGGAGAAGTTTTTTAAAAATATTTTGGAAAAGGGGAAATTTACTGCTCTTTCTAGTATTATATTCTGGCAAAGGGCGGAGACATATTCTGGAAAAAAAAAAAAATTGAGAGATGTTTTTTAAAAATATTTTGGAAAAGGGTTGGAAAAGGGGGAATTTACTGCTCTTTCTAGTAATATATTCTGGAAAAGGGCGGAGACATATTCTGGAAAAAAAATGGAAGAAGTTTTTTAAAAATATTTTGGAAAAGGAGGAATTTACTGCTCTTTCAAGTAATATATTCTGGAAAAGGGCGGAGACATATTCTGAAAAAAAAAATGGAAGAAGTTTTTTAAAATATTTTGGAAAAGGGGGAATTTACTGTTCTTTCTAGTATTATATTCTGGAAAAGGGCGGAGACATATTCTGGAAAATAAAATTGAGAAAAGTTTTTTAAAAATATTTTGGAAAAGGGGGAATTTACTGCTCTTTCTAGTATTATATTCTGGAAAAGGGCGGAGACATATTCTGGAGAAAAAAAATTGGGAGAAGTTTTTTAAAAATATTTTGGAAAAGGGGGAATTTACTGCTCTTTCTAGTATTATATTCTGGAAAAAAAAAATTGGGAGAAGTTTTTTAAAAATATTTTGGAAAAGGGGGAATGCACCGCTCTTTCTAGTATTATATTCTGGCACAGGGCGGACACATATTCCAAAGAAAAAAATTTGGGAGAATTTTTTTAAAAAAATTTTGGAAAAGGGGGAATTTACTGCTCTTTCTAGTATTATATTCTGGAAAAGGGCGGAGGACTATTCTGGAAAAAAAATTGAAAGAAGTTTTTTAAAAATATTTTGGAAAAGGGGGAATTTACTGCTCTTTCAAGTAATATATTCTGGCAAAGGGCGGAGACATATTCTGGAAAAAAAATTGAAAGAAGTTTTTTAAAAATATTTTGGAAAAGGGGGAATTTACTGCTCTTTCTAGTATTATATTGTAGAAAAGGGCGGAGACATTCTGAAAAAAAAAATGGAAGAAGTTTTTTAAAAATATTTTGGAAAAGGGGAAATTTACTGCTCTTTCTAGTATTATATTCTGGCAAAGGGCGGAGACATATTCTGGAAAAAAAAAATTGAGAGATGTTTTTTAAAAATATTTTGGAAAAGGGTTGGAAAAGGGGGAATTTACTGCTCTTTCAAGTAATATATTCTGGAAAAGGGCGGAGACATATTCTGGAAAAAAAAATGGAAGAAGTTTTTTAAAAATATTTTGGAAAAGGGGAAATTTACTGCTCTTTCTAGTATTATATTCTGGAAAAAGGGTGGAGGCATATTCTGGGAAAAAAATTGGGAGACGGTTTTTAAAAATATTTTGGAAAAGGTGGAATTTACTGCTCTTTCTAGTATTATATTCTGGCAAAGGGCGGAGACATATTCTGGAAAAAAAATTGGGAGAAGTTTTTTAAAAATATTTAGGAAAAGGGGGAATTTACTGCTCTGTGATTTTAATAGATTTGTGTATATCAAACAGATAAATAAAAATGTAATTATTAAAAAATTCATATATTTCATTCATAAATCACAGAATTCCTGAACCTTAACCTAAATATATATGGTAAATACGCTTAAGTACTTAACATAGTAACCCTTAAAAACTAAAATTTAATCGAAATTAAGAAATTCATTCAGTTTATTTAATAAATATTCCGGTGGCGGCGAACTGCTACTGTAATTAGTATCCTCATTGCTCGAGCTAACCGGATTTAAAATGTTTTTTAAATCATTTAAAAATGATTTATTTAGTTCTTCGAACATTTTTTTATTGTCAGCAAGAAATTTGTTCTGCAGATCTTCTTTTTTTTGAATATAAGTCGAATTCATATTCAATTAGATTTTTTGTTTTTTTAAAAATTGATCAAGAAGCGTTTTGTTCTCATGAACTATTTTTGATGTCACGTTTATTCGTATGGCTACTTGAAGTGGACGGCGCTGACTGTTCAATGGGTTCAACTCTGGTTTCGTAAAACTCATCCACTTCTTCCTCAATGGTATTTGATGTACTCGTTTCTAAAAATAATCAATAATAATCCATATATATGTATACTGTTTATTATTTTTATTCAGATGTTCCTAAATACCAGAATTTATTCTGAATGCATCAACCGAATTTTCCAAAGTTGTACTGCTTGGCCTCTTTCCTAATATTTGGTCGAGTTCCTCGTAGTATTCGCAGGAGTTGTGTGAATTTCCACTTTTTGTATTTTCCTTTTTAGTTTTAATAAATTTTGTTTTTAAATTTTTCCACTTATTTTCAATATTTTCATAGTTTTTATTTGTTATGCCCTGCTTCTTAAATTCCTCCTCCACAATTTTAAATATATCACATTTTCTATATTTTTTCCCATCCATTAAACTTATTATTTTTTTTTTCCCTCGAAAATAGAAAATAAAATTTTGCCCTCATCATTATTCCAATACACGCGCGACGACATTTTGCTTAAATTGCTTGATGCTAACTAGATTTCACATTAAAAAAATGAAAAAAAAATTTGACAGATAGAACCTTACTCAACCACACCCGTTTCGTTGAGTTAACCCATTTGTTCCCACACCAATAACAAATTGTGTAAAATATTTGTACTTAAAATATTTTATAACACTCGAAATCCTTTCTCGAAACGGATATTTTTTTAAAATATGATAAACAAACTAAAAACCATATATAACGGTAAAATACAAATCGAAATTTGACATTAAATACCGCAGTAGTGGCGTCGTAAAGTTATTGATTTTTCTGTACCCATACAGGTACAGTGGGATCAAATGGGTTAATTTGGATTTAACGAAACTCGGCCCAAATCTGCGTTTCCATGGACATAAACCTGAGTTAACTTAGGTTAACTCTGTCATGGAAACATGGTGTATATAAATGAGTGAGAATAAACATACAAATTGTAGATACAACAAAACAAAGGAATTTTTGCACCGACACTTTCAAGTATAAGCGATTACGAGTCATCACTGAATCAGGCTTGTAGTACATTAGTGCTGGTTTTGGTTATATCCATACAAACAGACAGAAGACGGTAATTATATGTATAAAATTTACCATATAACAAATTTGCCGTATACAAAATTCTTCAACATCCAATTTTATAATGTCGAACAATCAACCAAAAAAGTAACTAACTAAATTAATTAAATTATGTTAAATCTGTTAAATGTCATAACATAAAAAGTTCGTACGGGAAAATTTTACATGTATTCTCGATATACAACTTTTTTTTTGCTGTATTTTTTGGAAAGCATAATAAGAAAGCATTTTAAAATAAGAATTTTTCATTTCTGCCATTCCCTAGCAACGCATTGTGACTTAAATGATATTTTTTCAATTAAATTTGTTAAATTATTGTTTAAGTTAATTAATTTTATTATTTTAAATAATAATTTGAGCACTCAACTCTTTTTTACACGCTTTTTTTTACACGATTTTGAAATAACACGGTCCACAAAAAAGAACAATAAAGTACTTTTCATACCAGACGCCTCGCCTCGAAATGTTTAGTTACCATAAATGTAAAGCTGAGACCCTTTCATACCGGTGGCGTCGGCTTTGCACATTTAGTTACTATCAATTATTTTATATAGGTCCATTTTACACGTGAATTATAGCAAAAAAAGATATATTATGAATTTGTAAGATACATATGAGCTAGATTTTTCGGTAAATATAAAACAGTTGTACCAAAAATGTGATTTTTAGGTTATGTTGGCAAAGCTCTTTGCTTTGCACTACTTTAAAATGTCGCAGTCGAGTGTGGAACGCATTGCCTTGGCTTTGTAGATAACTTCATTGCAATATATTTGGATTTTTTTAAATTATCACTTAGAAATAAATTATTTCTCAACAAATTGAATTAATTTCTATAAAATTAAACGATATCAATCAAATAAAACTAATTTACATAATTGAAAAATGAAATAAAGAATTTTTATTTTTGAAGCTCAAAGCCGAGGCGCCTGGTATGAAAAGTATTTTACTTTTTTTTTGAACGACTTATTCGATCTAACACGAATTTCAAAACCGTTTATAATTTTAAAAAAATCACGTTTTACAGTATATTTTATACGCTATGTACATGTAGATACAAAAATTAAATATAATTAGGGGAATACCCGAATTTTATTATGCATCTCTTGCATTCTCTTTTCTATTGTTCGTTGCATTTTATAAATTGTGTTAAGCAATTCATCATTGAGTATTTTGTGTTCAAAGTGTTCAGCTCGTACGACGCATAAATTATCTTATCTATTAATTATCTTACGTAAAGCTAACATAACATAACGTAAAGTTACATAACATATATGGCGGAAACTGAGTAGACGTATTAAATTGGTCTCTTGCTATTTTCTTTAAATTAAATTATTTTTAAGTAACTAATATGTGGTTTATATATTAATTGCCTCTAAAGTTACTCTATATTGTACAGTGTGTGTTTTTTTTTAAGTTATTGACTTTTTTAAGTGCCAAAAGGATTAATTAAATCTTAATTTAATATATGTGCCGGTGCATTTCAATTTTAATATTACGGCATTTTTGTTTTCTATTCATTAACAATTTTGTGGCGCATACGCCTTTAAACATTAATTGTTTACAAGTGATTTTATGGAAGTGTTGCTGTCATTTAGTCTCATTGAATAATTGCGATAAATCTAATTTGTGTTTAGTGAAAATAGTGCGTATATAGTATTTACATACTTATCATTCTATAGCGATAATCATAACACTACATTATGCCGCTTGATAACGCTAAATCTGTTGGTAACACAACCAATTTTGAACAACAATTCGACAGTTTTGCAAGTAAAATGAAAGTGGATTTATATGCATGTATTGAAGGTCATTTTAATGAGTTTAAAAATCAATTGAATGCTCTTGTTGCTCGAATGAATCACACGGATAATGAAATTGTGAAACTCAATGAAAAAATTGACAACCTCAAGATCGCACAACGATTATGTGATGTAACTGTCTCAAATATTCCATCTAATAATCATGAAATCGTTCCTGACATTGTCAAGTGCTTTTAATGGTACCTTTGGAACAATGCAGTACGCATGAATGAATATGGCTCAGAATACAGTCTCGTAATTAGCACTGTTATACTTTATTATACATTTTTAAAGCTATTTAATTTTTGTTGAGACCATTTAATCATATACATACATACGTACATTTAGTTATTTTTTTTTTTAGTTTATGTTATTGAATAATTGTGGTGATAATATTAGTCAGTTATCTTTGAAAAGTATTAATAGTACTCCTTTTGAGAATTCTGATGTTTTAATTGTGCATCAGAATATCCGTAGCATCCGGAAAAATTTTAATGTGTTCGTAGCAAACATTAATGCATACAGAAAAAAACCGTCCTTTATATTTTTAAGTGAAGTTTGGATAAACAAGAATGAATTAGATTAGATTAGCTATAGATCCGGTGGAGTGGTAGTTTATTATGATTCTAGAATGTGTTGTTCGCCTTCTGCTTATAATTTAACTTCCGCGGATATTGTTAAGATTGAATGGAGTTCGGATAATGATGTTTATGTAATTCTGTGTATCTATAGGCTCCATGCGACGTCCCTTGACATATTTCTACAATAATTCAGTGATTTTATTCGTAATATTAAGTCAAAAATCTTCTTATTCTTGGTGACATCAACATCGATATTTTTAATTTCCCATCTGATTCTGTTAATTATATGTATTTAATGTCTTCATTCGGACTTGAATCGCTCATTAATGTTCCTACTCGTGTGACTAACTCTTCATTTACATGTATCGATCATTTCTTTGCCCGTCTTAGGTCAAATGATCTCTCATGTTTACGAACTTCGGTAATCGATCTTGTAACATCCGCGCACCTACTCCGCGCAATGTTACTGATTACTGCGACGTAACTATATTGTCTAATTTTTTTTATTATTTTATGTCAATGAATGGATTGCATTATTATTGTGATGTGATCAATGAATCATTTTAGCTGTTCTATTTTAAGTTTCCCCTGATTACTCTTCGAGTAGATCAGTTTGTGAATGGGATGGAATGTTCTGGATGGAATGAATTAGAACACACACCATCATGGGTCAAATAATTTTTTTTTTGTTGAAATTTTTTTTTTAGACAGTCGATGAGAATTGTGCAAAATAGACGGATGTATACTATATCAGTAGTAGGAGTACCTAACAAAAAATATTAAAGTGAATATAATTCGCTTGCCTAACAAAAAAAAAAATATTAAGTGAATATGGGAAGTTAATAATTCCATGGTATTGAAGTTGTGATACAAAATATTGTTTTTTTTGGTAGTTTTTTTTGATAGTAATACATATAATAATTGGTATAAAAAAAAACTACAGAACTAAAATCATGTATTACGTGTGTTGTGCTTTTGGACATTACATGAATTCGGCCAACAATTAAGTGGTAAAAGTGCATAAGAGACTTGTTTATATGAGTGCTAAACCAGTTACAGTATAAAGAAAAAACCCTTATTAAATTTGTGCTTTAGAATTAAAAGGGTAGCACAGAAATACTGTTTTTTTTTTTTTTTAAGATTAACGATAGTTTAATCGGAATTATTGTGGGAACACGTTTAACGATGTGGGAATTTGATTAACGTTAAACATAAAGACATGAGTCAACCATCAATAAAAGTTTCTTGGTTATAACAACGACGCCAATATTAGCGTTCTTCTGGAGACGTTTTTTTTTCCGGATAAAATTGTTTATTAACGGTGAAGGTCACCAATTGTATATACATCCAAACGGAGATTAATATATGATAAGCAGCTTAAGCCCGTCTTTTGGAGGAATATTTGTTTTTTTTTATTATTATCATTGGCTTACCAATTTACTATTATTATTTTGTTTAGTATAATTACTATTATTTTGTTTTTGTTGTGTCATTAAACTTCTACTATTATTATAACGTAATTTTTCTTTTTTCTTTCTTTTATAAGTTTTGTTATTGGAAGTAATTTTCTTTTGATTTTCAAATTTTTTTTTTTTATTTAATTAAAATCATAATATGTAAGCTGTAGTTAATTAACCATATTATAGCGGGTTATTTCGGGAGGTGGTGAATTAATTTAAATATTTTAGCAGGATCGAGGCCGTTGGAAGCGCTTTCGCAGTCTACGGTTTTGCAGGTATGTGATTAATTTTTTTTTAATTATATTTTGTTCTGGGATAAACTGTCATTATATCCCTAAGATAATTGGATAATTAACGGTAGCATTGAATTAAACTATAAAGGAAATCTTGTGTTTTTCCCTTTCTGCTTCCAAATTCATTTTTTTTTTTTGTTTTCTATTATGTTACCAACAGATAAATGTAAATGATTGTAAATTTTGATTATGGGTGGTTTTTGAATTAAATTAATTTATTTTTAAAACTCAATTACTCATTGGATATTCTTATTGTTGTTATACTTTCCATGAGAATGAGGAGCTAAACAAATTATTTGACCATGGAAGGTGAGTTGAGTGGGTTGGTATTTTGAAGTTGTAATTCAGTATTTGCCATAGCGCAGCTGTGATGTAACCTACAATCCACGACCAAAGACATATACCTCAAACGACTGAGTCGGGTGTGCTATGGCATAGATTTTATTTTCTGCATCACAGCAACCATTTTTTTTTTTTTATGTATTCATTAGCCATTTATTATTATTGTTTTAAGGCTAATGTTACAATCTTAAGATCTCGGATCACCATTTTATTGAGGTTTTATTTAAGATTCCTAAAAATTTAGAATCTCAAACTTATTTTCGATCTGATCGCTGTACCAATATCAATTTGGGAGTTTTATGCGCTGTACTTGAGCATATGGATTGGAATTTTGTTCTTGACTGTGATGATCCATCTATGGCTCTAGATCTCTTCCTTAACACACTCTCGAGTTTATTCGAGCAATGTCGCATATACTCCCAAGTTAGAAAAGTCAGACTTTTACAGCCATGGATTTCTTATGAGCTTGCCTATCGAATTAACAAAAGAAATGTATTGTACAAAAAATTAAAAAAACAACCGGTTAATTCGAATCTTCAAGCAATCTATAATAGTAAATGCAAACAAATTAATGAGGATATCAAAAAAGAAAAAGAAGCGTATTACACAAATCGTTTTTCAGTCAACCGCATGTATGTGAAGTTAGCCCGAAATTCAGCCCGAAATATTTTTTTAGGATTGTGTCTCGGCTAAATTTAATACAAATTTCGGGCTGGCCCGAAATTTTCTTAATATAAAGACATTTTTTAGTTTCATCCCGAAAAAAATTAAAATAATCAAAAATGAGCTTGATATTTCACCTAAATCTTAAAAGCATTGAATTTAAAATTATTTGATAAGAAATTATTCCATACCAAAAAACAATTTGTATATATGTATAATTTTGTACTAAAATAAAATATAATGAGGAATAATAGTGGCTACAAGAACTTCCAAACACATGTGCTGATGCCAAAAGGTAGCTTTGTCTATCCTGAGTGCAACCTATATAGCGCTAATCCAATATGAGTTGGCTACAATGTCTTTAGGAATTATCCAAGAAAGTTCGATTCATATACAATTTTATTGAGATACGTATGCGAATATTTGCTTACGTGGTCGTGGCCACAGGGATTTCCAAACATATGTGCTGATGCCAAAAGGTAGTTTTGTCTATCCTGAGTGCAACCTATATAGCGCTAATCCAATATGAGTTGGCTACAATGTCTTTAGGAATTATTCAAAAAAGTTCGATTCATATAAAATTTTATTGAGATACGTATGAGAATATTTGCTTACGTGGTCGTGGCCACAGGGATTTCCAAACATATGTGCTGATGCCAAAAGGTAGTTTTGTCTATCCTGAGTGCAACCTATATATCGCCAATCCAATATGAGTTGGCTACAATGTCTTTAGGAATTATCCAAGAAAGTTCGATTCATATAAAATTTTATTGAGATACGTATGGGAATATTTGCTTACGTGGTCGTGGCCACAGGGATTTCCAAACATATGTGCTGATGCCAAAAGGTAGTTTTGTCTATCCTGAGTGCAACCTATATAGCGCTAATCCAATATGAGTTGGCTACAATGTCTTTAGGAATTATTCAAAAAAGTTCGATTCATATAAAATTTTATTGAGATACGTATGAGAATATTTGCTTACGTGGTCGTGGCCACAGGGATTTCCAAACATATGTGCTGATGCCAAAAGGTAGTTTTGTCTATCCTGACTGCAACCTATATATCGCCAATCCAATATGAGTTGGCTACAATGTCTTTAGGAATTATCCAAGAAAGTTCGATTCATATACAATTTTATTGAGATACGTATGCGAATATTTGCTTACGTGGTCGTGGCCACAGGGATTTCCAAACATATGTGCTGATGCCAAAAGGTAGTTTTGTCTATCCTGAGTGCAACCTATATAGCGCTAATCCAATATGAGTTGGCTACAATGTCTTTAGGAATTATTCAAAAAAGTTCGATTCATATAAAATTTTATTGAGATACGTATGAGAATATTTGCTTACGTGGTCGTGGCCACAGGGATTTCCAAACATATGTGCTGATGCCAAAAGGTAGTTTTGTCTATCCTGAGTGCAACCTATATATCGCCAATCCAATATGAGTTGGCTACAATGTCTTTAGGAATTATCCAAGAAAGTTCGATTCATATAAAATTTTATTGAGATACGTATGGGAATATTTGCTTACGTGGTCGTGGCCACAGGGATTTCCAAACATATGTGCTGATGCCAAAAGGTAGTTTTGTCTATCCTGAGTGCAACCTATATAGCGCTAATCCAATATGAGTTGGCTACAATGTCTTTAGGAATTATTCAAAAAAGTTCGATTCATATAAAATTTTATTGAGATACGTATGAGAATATTTGCTTACGTGGTCGTGGCCACAGGGATTTCCAAACATATGTGCTGATGCCAAAAGGTAGTTTTGTCTATCCTGACTGCAACCTATATATCGCCAATCCAATATGAGTTGGCTACAATGTCTTTAGGAATTATCCAAGAAAGTTCGATTCATATACAATTTTATTGAGATACGTATGGGAATATTTGCTTACGTGGTCGTGGCCACAGGGATTTCCAAACATATGTGCTGATGCCAAAAGGTAGTTTTGTCTATCCTGAGTGCAACCTATATAGCGCTAATCCAATATGAGTTGGCTACAATGTCTTTAGGAATTATTCAAAAAAGTTCGATTCATATAAAATTTTATTGAGATACGTATGAGAATATTTGCTTACGTGGTCGTGGCCACAGGGATTTCCAAACATATGTGCTGATGCCAAAAGGTAGTTTTGTCTATCCTGAGTGCAACCTATATATCGCCAATCCAATATGAGTTGGCTACAATGTCTTTAGGAATTATCCAAGAAAGTTCGATTCATATAAAATTTTACTGAGATACGTATGGGAATATTTGCTTACGTGGTCGTGGCCACAGGGATTTCCAAACATATGTGCTGATGCCAAAAGTTAGTTTTGTCTATCCTGAGTGCAACCTATATAGCGCCAATCCAATATGAGTTGGCTACAATGTCTTTAGGAATTATCCAAGAAAGTTCGATTCATATAAAATTTTACTGAGATACGTATGGGAATATTTGCTTACGTGGTCGTGGCCACAGGGATTTCCAAACATATGTGCTGATGCCAAAAGGTAGTTTTGTCTATCCTGAGTGCAACCTATATATCGCCAATCCAATATGAGTTGGCTACAATGTCTTTAGGAATTATCCAAGAAAGTTCGATTCATATAAAATTTTACTGAGATACGTATGGGAATATTTGCTTACGTGGTCGTGGCCACAGGGATTTCCAAACATATGTGCTGATGCCAAAAGTTAGTTTTGTCTATCCTGAGTGCAACCTATATAGCGCCAATCCAATATGAGTTGGCTACAATGTCTTTAGGAATTATTCTAAAAAGTTCGATTCATATAAAATTTTATTGAGATACGTATGAGAATATTTGCTTACGTGGTCGTGGCCACAGGGATTTCCAAACATATGTGCTGATGCCAAAAGGTAGTTTTGTCTATCCTGAGTGCAACCTATATATCGCCAATCCAATATGAGTTGGCTACAATGTCTTTAGGAATTATCCAAGAAAGTTCGATTCATATAAAATTTTACTGAGATACGTATGGGAATATTTGCTTACGTGGTCGTGGCCACAGGGATTTCCAAACATATGTGCTGATGCCAAAAGTTAGTTTTGTCTATCCTGAGTGCAACCTATATAGCGCCAATCCAATATGAGTTGGCTACAATGTCTTTAGGAATTATTCTAAAAAGTTCGATTCATATAAAATTTTATTGAGATACGTATGAGAATATTTGCTTACGTGGTCGTGGCCACAGGGATTTCCAAACATATGTGCTGATGCCAAAAGGTAGTTTTGTCTATCCTGAGTGCAACCTATATATCGCCAATCCAATATGAGTTGGCTACAATGTCTTTAGGAATTATCCAAGAAAGTTCGATTCATATAAAATTTTACTGAGATACGTATGGGAATATTTGATGGATTTCATGCATTTCCAACCAGTCTTTTGTCGTTCTTGCTGAGTATCGCCTGGCATTGTCGTGCATATTAAGACGAATTCTGATCCAATTTGTGACGATAATGGAAGCACGATAGGTTCCAGTATCTTACTGATGTATCTGGCTGCCGATAAGTTACCTCCTGGAATATCGAGATCAGTTTTTACCAGTCATAATTCCAGCCCATACCATAACAGAGTCTCCGCTGTATCTGTGCACTTCTTCTATATTTTTTAGCCTCTCGGCCTTACCATGCTGTCTCCATATTCTTGTTCTGCTAGTATCTGGGTGAAATCCGAATATTGAACCATTAGTGAACAAAACTTTGGACCATTCCCTATCTGTCCAATTTCTATGATTTTGACACCAACCACTTGTAAGCTCTCGATTTATGTCGAATCGGTCGACTTCTCAACGGGCGGCGAACGTGGAGGTTGTTTTCATGTAGTCTACTCCTGATGGTTTGGACACTAACATAAATGTTTTCATTAGTCCACAAGCGTGACTGTAATTGCCGGCGGTTAAAGTTGGCTTCCGGCGAATTTGCAGTTGAATATAACGGTTCTGTGCTGAAGTTGTAACTCTTTCTCGACCTGGACGCTGCACGTACGGACTCCCAGTTTGTCATACATTGTTATAACGCTCCGGGGCACATTGAAATGATGGGCAATATCTGCTTGGCTTCTTTCACTTCGAAGCATTCTTACTGCTTCGTCCATTTCACTATGAGTTAGATTATGACGTGCTTTGCTGTACTCCATATTTCTACACAAAATTTTAAATTTCAAAATTTTAAAATCTCTCTTTTAGGAGCTAAAACAGAATAAAGTCTGAGATAACAATTCCAATCAATAAGACTAAAAATAATTTTTTCGATAAAACAATAACTGGTTTTACCGTTATCCCTGAAATTTTTTGATATTGTATGTGCAATCGATGTATCTTCTAGAAACAAAACCAAAATCGAACCAAATTAAAGGGGATGACAACCTAAAAACCATGTGTTCCTTGTAAACTTTTGTTGTGTGTATCCCAGTAAAATTTTATATGAATCGTGCTTTCTTGGATAATTCCTAAAGACATTGTAGCCAACTCATATTGGATTGGCGATATATAGGTTGCACTCAGGATAGACAAAACTACCTTTTGGCATCAGCACATATGTTTGGAAATCCCTGTGGCCACGACCACGTAAGCAAATATTCTCATACGTATCTCAATAAAATTTTATATGAATCGAACTTTTTTGAATAATTCCTAAAGACATTGTAGCCAACTCATATTGGATTAGCGCTATATAGGTTGCACTCAGGATAGACAAAACTACCTTTTGGCATCAGCACATATGTTTGGAAATCCCTGTGGCCACGACCACGTAAGCAAATATTTCCCATAACTGGTTTTACCGTTATCCCTGAAATTTTTTGATATTGTATGTGCAATCGATGTATCTTCTAGAAACAAAACCAAAATCGAACCAAATTAAAGGGGATGACAACCTAAAAACCATGTGTTCCTTGTAAACTTTTGTTGTGTGTATCCCAGTAAAATTTTATATGAATCGTGCTTTCTTGGATAATTCCTAAAGACATTGTAGCCAACTCATATTGGATTGGCGATATATAGGTTGCACTCAGGATAGACAAAACTACCTTTTGGCATCAGCACATATGTTTGGAAATCCCTGTGGCCACGACCACGTAAGCAAATATTCCCATACGTATCTCAATAAAATTTTATATGAATCGAACTTTCTTGGATAATTCCTAAAGACATTGTAGCCAACTCATATTGGATTGGCGATATATAGGTTGCAGTCAGGATAGACAAAACTACCTTTTGGCATCAGCACATATGTTTGGAAATCCCTGTGGCCACGACCACGTAAGCAAATATTCTCATACGTATCTCAATAAAATTTTATATGAATCGAAGTTTTTTGAATAATTCCTAAAGACATTGTAGCCAACTCATATTGGATTAGCGCTATATAGGTTGCACTCAGGATAGACAAAACTACCTTTTGGCATCAGCACATATGTTTGGAAATCCCTGTGGCCACGACCACGTAAGCAAATATTCCCATACGTATCTCAATAAAATTTTATATGAATCGAACTTTCTTGGATAATTCCTAAAGACATTGTAGCCAACTCATATTGGATTAGCGCTATATAGGTTGCACTCAGGATAGACAAAACTACCTTTTGGCATCAGCACATATGTTTGGAAATCCCTGTGGCCACGACCACGTAAGCAAATATTCCCATACGTATCTCAATAAAATTGTATATGAATCGAACTTTCTTGGATAATTCCTAAAGACATTGTAGCCAACTCATATTGGATTGGCGATATATAGGTTGCAGTCAGGATAGACAAAACTACCTTTTGGCATCAGCACATATGTTTGGAAATCCCTGTGGCCACGACCACGTAAGCAAATATTCTCATACGTATCTCAATAAAATTTTATATGAATCGAACTTTTTTGAATAATTCCTAAAGACATTGTAGCCAACTCATATTGGATTAGCGCTATATAGGTTGCACTCAGGATAGACAAAACTACCTTTTGGCATCAGCACATATGTTTGGAAATCCCTGTGGCCACGACCACGTAAGCAAATATTCCCATACGTATCTCAATAAAATTTTATATGAATCGAACTTTCTTGGATAATTCCTAAAGACATTGTAGCCAACTCATATTGGATTGGCGATATATAGGTTGCACTCAGGATAGACAAAACTACCTTTTGGCATCAGCACATATGTTTGGAAATCCCTGTGGCCACGACCACGTAAGCAAATATTCTCATACGTATCTCAATAAAATTTTATATGAATCGAACTTTTTTGAATAATTCCTAAAGACATTGTAGCCAACTCATATTGGATTAGCGCTATATAGGTTGCACTCAGGATAGACAAAACTACCTTTTGGCATCAGCACATATGTTTGGAAATCCCTGTGGCCACGACCACGTAAGCAAATATTCGCATACGTATCTCAATAAAATTGTATATGAATCGAACTTTCTTGGATAATTCCTAAAGACATTGTAGCCAACTCATATTGGATTGGCGATATATAGGTTGCAGTCAGGATAGACAAAACTACCTTTTGGCATCAGCACATATGTTTGGAAATCCCTGTGGCCACGACCACGTAAGCAAATATTCTCATACGTATCTCAATAAAATTTTATATGAATCGAACTTTTTTGAATAATTCCTAAAGACATTGTAGCCAACTCATATTGGATTAGCGCTATATAGGTTGCACTCAGGATAGACAAAGCTACCTTTTGGCATCAGCACATGTGTTTGGAAGTTCTTGTAGCCACTATTATTCCTCATTATATTTTATTTTAGTACAAAATTATACATATATACAAATTGTTTTTTGGTATGGAATAATTTCTTATCAAATAATTTTAAATTCAATGCTTTTAAGATTTAGGTGAAATATCAAGCTCATTTTTGATTATTTTAATTTTTTTCGGGATGAAACTAAAAAATGTCTTTATGTTAAGAAAATTTCGGGCCAGCCCGAAATTTGTATTAAATTTAGCCGAGACACAATCCTATAAAAATATTTCGGGCTGAATTTCGGGCTAACTTCACATACATGTCAACCGCGGTGATATTAAAAAAAACTGTAATCTCGTCAATGAAATTTTAACTAAAAAAGCTAAAGCGTGCTCGATTATAAATATTCTGTCGGATAATGGAACTCTTCTAACATCTAGGTCAGACATTTCTAATGAGCTTAATTGCTATTTTACAAGTGTTGCTGATAATTTAAGAATTAAACATTTTACGAATGTCATGCCAGTTAACTATGATCTGCCGTACGATAGTTGTCCAGAAACATTTTTTATGACCCCTGTTTCTAATTTTGAAATTTTATCCATTATTGAATCGTTGGAACCAAAACAGGCACTTGATAATGATGGATTGAGTAATTTCATTTTGGAAGCGATTTCTAAATTTGTTTGTTCTGCCATTGCCCATATTTTCAATCTGTCTTTCATCCAGGGAATTGTACCTGTGAGACTCAAATCGGCTACGATAATTCCGATATTCAAAAATGGTGACCGCAACCGTAAAGACAACTATAGGCCTATTGCTCTCCAGCCAGTGATTCTGAAAGTGCTTGAAAAAGTAGTCAAAAATAGAGTTACCATATTTTTAGATAGGTTCGCTATTCTTAGTACTTATCAACACGGATTTCGTCAAGATATGAGTACTGAGACGGCTTTATTGGAGTTCTTGAATAATATTTACAAAGGGCTAAATGGTGGTAAAGTTTGTGCAGGTTTGTTTGTTGATGCTACGAAAGCCTTTGACATGGTCGACCATAAACGTCTCCTATCGATTCTTTTTGACATCGGGTTTAGAGGTATTTCGAACAAATGGTTTGCTTCTTATCTCGAAAACCGAACGGTGAGAGTCAACATAAATGGAACATTTAGTGACCCTAGAACCTTGAACGTTGGTGTTCCTCAAGGTTCTGTGTTGGGCCCTTTGTTGTTTTTAATTTATACCAATTCTATCTTTAGATTAAAACTGTACGGTAATATCACTGGGTTTGCTGACGACTTAGCTCTAGCATATGTTGCTGAATCTCCGTCTGAGGTAGTCTCAATGATTAACTCAGATCTTAAGGTATTACATTTATGGTTCAATAAGCATTGCTTAATTCTGAGTGAAAAGACAAAATTTATGTTTTTTAAAATCTGTGGTATCCAAATTTTGCCTAGTAACCTGGTAACATATCACAATTTTACTAAATGCTTTACCAATAATTGCCAAACTGAGTGTTTTAAAATCGAGTTAGTTAACACGTTTAAATATCTTGGTATCTATTTGGACTTCAATCTTAATTGGAAACTCATGTCACCAAGTTAATATTATACACGAATTCCGCTTCCAGGATTTTTTATCTCCTTCGTGATTTATGCCCAGTCTCTGTTTTGATAATGCTGTACCACGCACTGGTAATGTCTAAACTGGGATATGGTTTATCATGTTGGGGTGGCTGTTATAAAAGTACTTTAAAGCCGTTGTATGTTCAGCAGAAAATGATTTTGCGAACCATACTGAAGAAAGAAAGACGCGAACCGCCTTGGCCTTTATTTAAGTTTAATAATATCTTGCCGTTGCAACACTTGTATATTTACAAGGTTTTAAAAATTTTTTATAAGCGGAGTGGCCATTGTAGTATAAGGTTCGATGATCGCTATAACCTCCGTGGGAACCATCAACTATTTCACAATATTCCGAGATTTAATAATGATCACTTCCGCCGCTGTATTCTTGTTGCAGCACCTACATTTTTCAATGCTTTGCCGGATTTAATAAATAAATAAATATTTTTAATATTCGCCCGCAATTCGACAGTTTATAATTAAACCATAGTGTAGAGGTTCATGGTACCTTTACCAGTATAATTCGTGTTTATGATAATTTTTTAATTTCTTACAACTAATAAAGATAATGTTACTGTAAACATCCAGTTTAGAACATTTCTATAAGTGATTTCTAAATCAAGTTTTTATTATAATTTTAGTAGGAGTACCTGTTTAATAAGATGTCTAATCGAGAGAGACAAGCAATTTCATTAGAAACCAAAATAAAAATATTAGACTGTCTTAAGAGAGGCGAACGTCCCACATCTGTTGGCAATAGTTTTGGTTTTAATGAAGCGACTATTAGAACTATTAAAAAAATGAGGATTCCATTCGACAATCGGTAATTTCTGGATCAAAACTTAGTTCTTCTCTCTTATAGAAAATGGAAAAGCTTTTAGTGGTTTGGATGGAGGATTTACTGCAGAAAAAAATACCTATAGATGGAAAAATTATAAAAGAGAAGGCTCTTAGAATATACGAACAACTTCAGGAATTGGAGCCATCAACAAGTCTTCAGACAGCTAAAAAATTAATATTTAATGCAAGTGAGGGATGGCTGACAGGATTTATAAAAAGGCACGCATTTCATAATGTCAAAATAAAGGGAGAAGTAGCGTCAGCAGACGAAAATGTTGCAACGAGCTATCCAGAAAAATTACTTAAAATTGTTGAAGACAATGGTTATACTCCAGATCAAATATTTAAAGCCGACGAAACGGGATTGTTCTGGAAGAAAATGCCAACGAGAACCTACATAGCAAAATCAGAAAAGTCTGCTGGTGGCTTCAAAGCAGCTAAAGATCGAGTAACGTTCTTATTTTGTAGTAACGCATCTGGGGATAGGATTTTAAAGCTTTTAATAATCAACCGCTCATTAAAGCCACGAGCTTTGAAGGGCAAAGACTTAAAACAGCTTCCCGCTCATTGGATGGCCAATAAAAAGACATGGATGACGGCTGATTTAGTAAAAAAATGGTTCCACGAGTGTTTCGTTCCTGAAGTCAAAAAATATATGGAACAAAACTGACTTGTTTTCAAAGTTCTTTTACTCATTGATAATGCGCCGAGCCATCCTGTGCTAGATCATTCAAATATCCAATTGCTGTTTTTGCTGCCTAATACCACTTCTTTGATTCAGCCACTGGATCAGGGCATTATAGCAACCTTCAAATTGTATTATATAAAACAAGCGTTTAAATATATTTTAGATTCAATCGAGGAAAGAAACTTGACGGTCATGGAAGCATGGAAAAATTACACGATTATGCATTGTATTACACATGCTTCTTATGCCGTAAAACAACTTCGGACATCTACCTTAAATGCTTGCTGGAGAAAGATTTGGCCAGAATGCGTCGAAAGTGGAAATTCTGTAGCAGACACAACAATTGTGTGTTCAGAAATAATAACTTTATCACACGTCATTGGTGGTGAAGGGTTTGACACCATTGATACTGCAGACATCGAATAACTAATGCTTGAGAAACCTTTAGATGAGGAGGATCTGCTTGAAGTTGTAACAGTTGATGTTAGTAATGAGAACGATGATGATGACGAAGGTGAAATTCATCAACTAACAGCTACCTAGTTTAATTCGAGAGGGGTTAAAATTTTCTGCAATTATGACACATCATTTTCCCACTCATGATCCCGACGTGGAACGTGCATTAAAGTTTCAGCGTAACCTGCAGCTTTGTACGGCTGGGTACCAAGAACTCTATAAGTAACTTGAGAAACCAAAAATCCAGCCTCTGATCACGAATTTCCTAATAAAAAGCAAGCCAACATCAGAGGACGTTATAAGCGAACAAGTGGCTTCAATGGATTCAATTTCGTTAGATGTGTTAGACTCTAGCAATGAAAACAATATTGCACCTGTTGGTAATAAACGTGCTCGGTTATTATCAAGTAGTGATGATAGTAGTGATGATAGAACTAAATAAGCTTGTAATTCAAATTTTTTATAAGTACTTATGGACTAAAATGTACTTGTTATCTTTTTTAATAAAAATGAGAATGAAATATATGTACATATACGAATATGTTGTGAAATAATTATATATGTGTTTTCATAAGTTTTTTTTGCACGATTTTTCATACCAAAAAATTTTTTTTTTCGTCTTACACGGTTTTTTAAAACTGTGGAACACATCCTCAATTTTACTATATATTCATGTGTTTTTTTACACGGTTTTATTTTACACGGATTTCTTTGGAACGTATCCACCGTGTAAAAAAAGAGTTGGGTGATTTCTCATTAATTTAAATCAAAATGTGCAGCAGTGGCCGGCAAAGTGCACTCGTTTAAGTTTGGCCAAATTTAACTTAAGCGATTACCATAGGCTGATCAAAGGCTTAGTTGGCCGACGGACAATTTTTCTTTATGCAGATATGACTTATTAGGTTGATCATTGTGTTTGCTTAGTATTTTATTATAGCAAAGCATGAGCGAGACGCTACAAATTTTGGTATGACTTGATTTGTTTCGGTGATTTTCTCTCCAAATCACTCACCTGCCTCACTTCTGCCTTTCGTTTTGGCCTCAATTTTAAAGTTTAGATTCTATAATTTGTTACTTATTTCTCAAGAATCCATTTTAAGGACTTCGCACTAACAAATTTTCGAATGCATTTTTTTGTTAATTGTGGGGGTTAAAAATATTTATGTTTGACTCGGTTCAAGTCGTAAAACTATTCTTCTAGATTTTAAGTCAGTCCAATTTTACCTTTGTTTTGGTATTTGATTTGAGATATTGATAGCAAGGAACTCTATTTGTTTATTTTTTCAAATTTTTTTTTCAAAAAAATCATTTTGTCCTTCAAATAATTGTATTGGACCAACAACTCCAGCTCTAATAAAAATATTTACAATTAAAATTAGATGCATTTAGTGTAATAATTTATTGTGAAGTTATTCTGTAGTCCAGATCAGTGTTGTGCGTCTACGCCTGTTTTGAGATTGTTTACACTCAAATGTCGACAATAGCGTAGACAATAGTTATCAACGTAGACAATATGTAGACCATGTGGAAAATTCGTAGACAATGAAATTATTATTTTTGTTGTTGTTTTCGATAATATAAGGCACGGATGCTACATGATTTCTAAGGGATTCGAAGAAACGCTGAAAATAATAAACACAATTTTTAATAATAGTTACAATCTTTTACTTGTATACCGACGTTTCGATGATCTGTTAAAATTTTACAAAAATTATATTTACCGTATAAATTCTTCAACTTTTATTGTTGTTGCTATGGCATGTGCATTTCACATAACGAAGCCTCCAGTTTTATTCTAAAAGCCAAACTAGCAACCTCATTAATTATTTGCCAACAACTTTTCGGGTCGCAAATTTCATCTTGGGGGAATATATTATCGCTCCAGTGACTGAGCCGCAAATAAAATTGTATCTCTTAAAGACTGTATAAAGTGGGATGAAATAATCCAAGGGTAGTGTATAAATCTTCAGTCTATTATGTTTTTTCTTAGAACCTATCAAAAAAAATTTACCAAATAATTGTTCGTTTAATCTTAATATTCGTAGAAAGTGACTTTACCCAACTTATTTTGTAAAGCCGCAATTTTCGAAGAAAAAAAATTTAAAAGCAAATATGTCGCTATTTCTAAAGAAATAAATCTTAATTTCGCAGAAAATTAAATTAATCTTCCTTTTAACTGAAAATAATTGTTATTATTAACAGCAACAAAAGTTAAATATTATAATTTAAATAATTGAATCTAATTAAAATTAAAATATTAAATTTACTCAGATTACGGGAAATTTCCTTGAAAACAATTTTTTGTATATGGATTTACCTACTTGGGTTAAAAACGTTTCACACGTAAAATGTATACTTATCTGACAAATTGAAGAAAGGGATTCAACAGAAAAATGTAAGTATTCTAAATAGCTTACGAACAGACAATTAATGTAAATATATTTTTTCGTTATTTTGGTGTTAATTTCTGTTTTCCTTTTTGTTTTGTTGGGGGGAGTGGACCGGATCATATTTTATTTTTAAAATATGTAATTGTTAAAAAAATAAAGTTAAAACACAAATTTATTGTTTTCAATTTTAAACTTTATTGTTATTTTAATAAAACAAACATTATCGATCACTTAGTGATCAATGATTATCATCAGGTTTTGTAACAAATCAATTGTAGTCCTGAAAAAAAACCTTAGCTCTTTTACAGTGTCCTGAGATAATATTAATTAATTTTTTTTCGCTTTACTCGTAACTAAATTTCTCAGCATCTTATCATTTGAACTGTTTCTTCTAACTCCCAAAGTATGTATTTGAACACATAGTAAATACCCACAAACTACTAATTTGTTTTAATACCCTTCCATGAATCCACTTAAGGTATTCCTTAAAATGATTTCTATACATAATTTTATCACCTTTTTAAGAAGATTGCTTTCTCTTAAAATTATTTTCATTTTTATAAATTTTATTGTTAGACAAATCAATTGAAACTTGTGTTTTAGGTGAAGCACACCAATTACCAATAATGGTAATGTTTCTTTCGCTTATTTTAGGATTTATTGTATTAAGATAAGTACGCGGTATATAATTGAATAAAAGCTGTGTAGGATTTTTCCCGGTCACCGTTGATGGAGTGTTGTTTTGTTGTACGAACCAAGTAACTTGTTCAACATCTTGAATCGAAGTTTTCTTTTGTTTCATACCATATAAAAATTTAATCAAATAATTTTTAACCGTTTGTACTCCGCGCTCTGCACAACAGGTGTTTGAGATAAGATGATCTTTCATTTGTCAGCCGAGGTCATCTGATTTGTTGTTGTATAAAATCCAAAATTAACCTAAAATGAAATATTTTTATTACAATTGAATTCTATTTAAATCACTAAAATTATTTATTTGTACTTATCTTTACAAAATCCATATTATTATTTTCTGAGTTAAGCAATCTGAAATATGAAATTTAAATCAATTAATTTATCTAAAATTTATGATTTTTTGTAAATATTTATCTTTTTTCTGAATTTTTTATGTTGTACAATATAATGACAGCTAAATTAAATTGCCTAAATGTATGTATACTTGTAAACACGAAACTTTACAAAATTTAATTTAAGTTCTAAAAATTTAAAATGTTGTGTAGATTTTTGGCCATCTGCCATGAACCATAAAAATTAAAATATTGTCATGTAATGCTACTATAATAAGTGTAACGTTGAAATGTAAGAAATAAAGAAATCAATCGTCCCTTTATATAACTAATCACCAAAGCGTTCACATCTGAGCAAAAATAATTAAATAAAAATTATATTGTGAAAATGCTGAACACAGTCAAGTTTTATATTTTATTTGTGTATCACAAAACCATTCAAATATCATACCAAGTTTATTACACCATCAGTCTGTACCAAATTTTGTAATTGTTTGTTGGAACCCGACCTATTTGGTACAGATCAACAGGGGAATTTTTAAAATCTGTTTTATTCCATTTGCAATATTCCGCAAACATATGAGAGTTAAAGGCGATTTGATGAGGCAACCCAAAATAAACAAACAAATCCTTCAATTTTTTTATGGCTTCTACAGCATTTGACGACGAATTTATTAGCTTAACATCTATTAAAGAATCTACAGTGATCAAAAATGTTCAACTTTGAAAGTAAAATAAGTTTATATGGATTCTTTCAACCGGAAACGCTGATGGAGCCCATTTAGATTTTAGTATTTCTTTTTTTACATTTTGGGTTTGCGAATACACACAGCAAGACTGAACAAACTCTTCGATAACTGTATTGAGCGATTTCCACCAAAATAATCCCCGAGCCACCATTTTCATTCGAATTATACCTTCATGATTTACTTGGAATAACAATTCTATTCTCATAAAACAATACTGAATCTTGGATACTAAAATTATTCCGTAGCTTATTGTAATATTTTAAATATCACTGCACTTTTACAGGCCACCCAATCATCTTATACTCATAAATAGATGATAATATGAGAACTTCTTTACTGTATGTTTCAATCGTTTTCGTCATCTTTGCAATCTTGATGTAGCCACCAAAGATATACTCTTTTGCGAGTTAAATATCTCTCTTAAAGCCTGTGAATCTGAACATAATAAAAACTGATTAAACAATTTTGAATTGTATAGTTGGATGGATGATCGGCAGCAATAAATTGGCGTTCCAACAAAAGGGAAAACGTGGTTTTGGCTGCTGATTTTCCTCAATTTTCCTCAAAAATATTGTTAAAGATGATTCCAAATAAGTACAAAAAAAAATAAGGCTTCTTGATTTCCTTATTGGATATGGGCACCGGAGAATAATATTTCACCAAATAAAATAAAATATCACTTTTCCAAATATTTAACAATATGGCTTTATTTTAACTTTTATATTTATAATAATCGAATTTAATGTCGATTGCTCAAAATCTCAATTATAAGTGAAAAAAAAATAGAAAGTTAATTTACACAAAGAAAATGATTCGCCATCACTAATTACAGGGTATTCAAAAATTATAAAATTGTCCGCTTAAATATTTTTAAATATTCGGACTTGCTACTTTATCATTATTCGATTACAATGCTCCCTAAACTCAAAATATCATTACGCTACCATTATCGATTATGGTACATTGTTAATTCAACTTTTGAGTTGTCTTGTGCGTGAAATACAGAAATATTAAGTTAAAATCGTAAGCTAAACTATTAATTAAGATGTATCAGATGATTTGCAATGATTACGTTTATGATGAATTAAATTTATTAGGAACTATGCGAAATCATCTGATTTTTCTTTTACATTTGGGGTGTTTTAAATTCTAATGTACATTAATTGTTTGCATTGGTAGAAATGACAGAAGATAAGTATTTTGAACTAAGTAGTGCTAACAATTTTAATTAATTTCAGGTGATCAGCTGGATCTAAACATACTCCTCGGGTTGAATCGTCATCAGATTCAAATGCTGGAAGATAGCATAACTTTTGTATCGGTCGCTTGATTGTGCCGTTTTTCATTTTGATGTCTGCTACTCGAACATTGCCATCATCGCCAGGATATAACTTTGTGATTCGTCCCATAAGCCATTGAGCTGGTGGTAAATTATTCTCGTGTATGATAACTACGTCGTTTAGCTGCAAATTTGTTTGCTGCGTTTGCCATTTAGATCTTAACTGAAGTGTTGTTAAGTATTCGATTTGCCAGCGTTTCCAGAATTGTTGATATATACGCTTTACGATATCCCATCTTGAATGTGGATTCATCATTCGCTCGTGGCTGGAGCAAATTGGTCTAGAGTTCAGAATTCCTTCGATTTGTACTGTTAATGTTGAAAACTCCTCTAACGTGAGTATGGTATCCCGGACAGTTCGTGTGATCTGCGTTTTGGTAGATTTGACAGCGCTTTCCCACAATCCACCTTGATGCGGTGTTGCAGGAGGAATGAATCTCCAATCGATTTTTTCCTTCAAAAGACTAGAAATAATTATGTTATTGCTTATAAAGGTATAAATTTCTTGGAGATAGTTTTTTGCGCCAACAAAGTTCGTATAGCATTATCGCAATATATAGTGTGGCACAGTCCCCTTCTACTAATGAATCTGTACAATTCAGCTAGGGGAATGATTCCGTTGTGAGATTCATGCAGATTTCAACGTGCATTGCGTGCGTACTGAAACATACAAAAATGCATAAGTATGCCTTAACCGAATAGAGCCTCTTCTTCGCAAAGGATGAATTTCGGCCCGCAGAAGTCGACACAACTGCACCAAATGCCACCGAATGTCGGACCCTATCTTCTGATAGTTGTCCCATTATTTGGTTCATCATTTTGGACGTTGTCTTATGCACTTGATGTATTTTCGAAACACGTTCTTTGCGATGTCTTTGCCTCTAACAACCAAAAATTTTGCCGAACTAAAGTTGTTAAAAGGGTTGGACCTGGATGTTTATACTGGAGATGTGCATCGTATGTGATGGATGTGGCAATTGGTGATTTCGACTAAATGATCATTGGATGTATTGTATGATACGGCATTGCTGATTTTTCTATTCTCCCTCCAACCCTCATAATTTCTTCAGCGTCGAGGAACGGATTGAGTTGCCTAAGATGACTTTGTGCAGGTATTGGTTTACGATTTTGCAGGCAACGATACTCTTCAGCAAAGTCAATGGTTTGCCAATATAGAACTATTTTACGTTCAGCTATCTCAAGTTCTGCTGGTGTTAGTGCTCGAATTTGTCGCTTGTTTTGATCTTTCTTGACCCTTGTATTGTTGATAAACCTCAGCATATACGATATGACACCCATCCCTCGATTTACACGGTACTTGGTTTGCACGATTTCGGTTTTGCACGGTCAAATAATTTCTATTTCTACTGTATTTATTTTGATTTACACGATAGTGTTTCTGTTTAACGTTTTTTCTTTCTGTTTTATGATTCTATATTTCATTCAGCCTGTTTACACTTATATCATGAAATGGATCTCCCCTTTACCTACGAAACTGGTTTTATCAAGAAAATGTTTTGATTTCTTTTTTCACCAAAAATTTTTGTGGATCATGCCTTCTAGAATATACAAGCCATACTGTTGGCTACGTCACTCAATTTATGTCGACAGTTCCATTATTCTTCTGCAGATGGCAGTAATGTTACAAAACGAAAGAGAATAAAACATGAAAACGAAGAGGGTCATGTGAAAAGTATAGGTATAGGAAATAAGTTAGGTTAGGTTAAGTTTGGGTGGCGGTCCGCTAGGACCAGGCATAGACACAAAAAGGTCCGTAGCCGTACCACAATTTAAAAAATTTCCTCAACTCATTGAGGGAAATAAGTTAGTATTAAACGAAGCGCAAGAAAGGAGGATGTACGTCGTGTGTTTTTTCATATTTTGAAGTTATTAATGGGATTGTAGTTTAGATATATTTTCTAACTAATTCTTCATTTTTAGCTAATATTTATTTATATTTAAATTATTACTTTATTAAAAATTTTAGTAGTTTTGAATTTTGCAGAAAATTGCCGGAAATAAAAATATCTACAACCTTCCTTTCGAGATAATACTAAATTTTTTTTTTATATTTCGAATGTTTTATTCTCTATTTCCCTCTACTCTTTCATTTTTCGAACGTTCATTGCCATCTGTTCTATGTCGATGAAATAAAAAATAATAATTTTTACTTGCAGTAGTATAGGTTGTATATTATAGAAGGCATTGATTTAAACATTACACGAAATGTCAGATTTCTACACATACAGAGAAAATTATATTGTGATACGTCGATTATAAAAGTTAATGTAAACACTAAACGTTAGTTGATTTCGTGATATCAGAGAAATAGATTTCATGATATCCTAGTTTTAACACAGTGACTAGTTTAAACAAAAATTTAGAAACAGGTATATGCAGATATGTATGTATTGTTTTTTTTTTCATTTTCTCTTTGCTTTGCACATTCGTAAATTATAACTTTTTGCAAATTAATAGATCATGTTTAAAGCTGATTTACATATGCGACGTGCGACGTGTGACGGGAGCTTTCTAGCCAATCAGAGACGAGTATTTTGACATTCGTCACACGGCACACGCCACACGTCGAGATATGGTTTAATTTTATCTTTTCCGTCACGGTCGCACAAACACATACAAATTTTTTGTATGTATCAAACGAAATAGTAGGTTTTGACGAACCTTTTTTGAAAAACAAAAATTAAAATATAAAAATTTTATAAAGTGTGCGTGGCGGAGCTCGGCGCAAATGTAAATTGTTGTCAAAAAAGCGTCACGTTTATTTTCACGTGTCACACGTCACACGTCGCACATGTAAATCAACCTTAACTGTTAAATTTTCTACAACCGCCAGAGCTACCATCTTTCGGAAAATTCCGAAAACATAAGCAACTTTCACATAATACCACTACGTGTCACTAAATATTTGCTGTCAAAAATTGTATGACATTTTTATGAATGCATTTTGTAAATATAAACAAAAATATTTTCGGGTCATAAAAGTGACTATATTGTGTGATAAATAAATTGATTTTGGCTGTCCCTTTTTTGAAAAACGTCAGTAATATTTTTTGATTGTGTAGTGACATCTAGTGGCAACGCTCTGGAAAAACTCTGTACTTTTCCAGTGATCGTGCTGCCTCTTTTGGAAAACATGATCTATAACTATTAATGCACATATGTACAATTGTTTTGTTGCACTACCGCCCTGTTCCTGCTGCTAATTAACCGTTAGAACCGTTACTTTATAAACTATAACTAAGGAAAGATTATTTTATTCAGTTCATTATTTTATGTGAATCAACAGTGTGAACTATTGTAATAAAATAACCAGTAAATAAAATAAAATTAAAAATCAGTTTGTTTAGAATCAAGTTCGTTAGTGAATTTGAATTGATTATGTATGCAAAACAAGACTAAACGGCTTCAAAGAGAAAAGTGATTTCTTTTGAAACAAAGGTCCAACTGTTGGATCGTTACGAAGTGGTGAAGGTTCTTCGGCTGTTGCTAAACACTTTAAACTTCATGAAGCTACTGTACGAACGATAAAGAAAAATGAGGAATCAATCCGATCTAGTGTAAAACGTACCTGTAGCGCTTCGAGTTTTTGAACGATTAAAGAAGCCACACCAGCACTAGCCAACAAACACATTGCAAATTAGATTTTACAGCTAGCAAAAGGGTGGATTGAAAATTTAAAGCGGTGGCACAATTTGCACAATGTGAAAACAAATGGAGAATCTGCGTCATCAGATGAAGTGGCTGCTTCAGAGTTTCCACACATTTTATCTAAAATTATAGAAGAAGGCGGATATACAGCTGACCAAATCTTCAACGCAGATGAAACAGGACTATTCTGGAAGAAAATGTCAAGCAGGACATTCATATCGAAAGCAGAGAAAACAGCCGGGGGTTTTAAGGTATTTTGTAGCAATGCATCTGGCTATCATATGATGAAGCCCATGTTGATTCACCGATCTTTAAACCCAAGAGCAATGAAAGGGTTAAATAAAAATAGCTTACCGGTTTATTGGCGCGCGGACAAATAAGCGTGGGTAACTGCGAGAATATTTAGAGACTGGTTCTACAATTCCTTTATTCCGGATGCAGAAAACTACATGAAACAGAAAAATCAACATTTCAAAAATCTTATTGCTATACTTGATAACGCTCCAGGACATCCAAATTGGATGATCCAATTGATCTGCAATATGAAAATGTAAAAGTTGTGTTTTTACCACCTAATACAACAGCTTTTATTCAACCATTAGACCAGAGAATAATTTTCACATTTAAATCCAGCTACATAAAACGAACGTTTCAGCAGATTTTGGGCAAAATTGACGCGAACAATTCTCTAACATTAATTAACGCTTCGAAAAATCTTTACGATTTTGGATTGTGTTAAAATGACAGCATTGGCCGTTAAGGACATCAAAAATTCAACACTTAATGCGTGTTGGAAAGCAATTTGGCCCGAAGTGGTTTTAGGCGAGTGTAATATTCCATCAAGGGACTCCGAGTACGCCGAAATTACTAATCTGGCACATCTTATGATGGCGGATAGTAACTTGAATGAAGAGGATTTGCTAGAATTAGTCAACATTTCTAGTGATTCTGAAAGTGAGGCTGAGGCTACAGTTCCGGAGCTAACGTTAAATTATATTACTAAAGGCCTTGCCATTGCAAAATAATTAGAAACTTTTTTATTGATAATGACCCTAATATGTCATAGCTTATAGTTAGCAGAGAGAGGAGCTACAGAAAAATAAAAAGCAAATTTTAATTACGATTTTTTTTTGTTCCCAGCCAAATTTAGAGCGCAGTTCTTCTACAGACAGCGATGAACTTCTTCAACCAAGGAGTAAACGTAAAGCTTTAACAATCGTAACAAGTAATGATACAGATTAAAAATCTATGAATGTCGGGAAAACGTTTTTTTTTAGAGTTTTCTATAGAATTTGGTTACATTTTTATAGTTTTGTGTTATTTTATAATTTTTATGTTATAAATTTAAGTTTTATTATGAATTAAACATTAAAAATATTATACATTTTTTTTTTTGGAACCAATCCCCTAATTTACCATGAACACATTGCTTTGCACGATTTTGATTTATACGGTGGTTTTTCCATTTTGGTTTTTCCAATCGACCGTGTAAATCGAGGGATGGGTTTTCTTTAGCTTGAAGTAACTGGAGTATTTTTAGCTTAAGGTCAGTATAATATCTTGTTGCTGCTCGACGTTAGCTTCTAATGAAATCGGATTGTGAACTTCGATTTCTTCGGTTGTATTGGTATCTGCGGTTGATCTGGCCAACATTCGCCATGCTGGTCCATTCCACCAAAGTTGATTCGATGATATTTCTCCCGTAGTTTTACCTCGTGTTGCACAATCGGCTGGATTATGTCTGGATGGTACGTGTCGCCAAAGATCTCGCTTGTACATGCTGATGATTTCCGAGGTACGGTTCGCGACGAAAGTTGTCCAACGTCTCGGTTGACTGGACAACCAATCCAAAACAATATTGGAATCGGTCCACATGGTGATCGAAGATATTTTAATTGATAACGTCTCGGTGATTTGCTTTACTAATCTACTCAGAAGTACTGCACCCATCAGCTCTAGTCTTGGTATGCTGACTTGTTTTAGAGGCGCCACCTTAGTTTTGGCATATATAAGATGCGTTACGAACCTTCATTGCTTTGTAATCCAATCTTTTTTAACCATAAGCTCTGGAACAATATTTTAATGCTTATCGTGATGAGATAAGAGTCTCAAGGATCGAATATTTTGCTGGCTTCCGATAAGAAACTTCGTTTTGTATGGACTTGAGTATCGCTCAGATTTACATGAAAGACGAAGTGGTCGGTGTTGGCATCCCAAGCTATTCCCAATAACTTTACCGGATCTGGATGTTCTGATATTATTTTGGCTTGATTCGAGGAGCCTGGCTGATTTAGCAAGTTTCGCATGTGTTGGTCGTTTGAAGATAGCTTTCTTAAAATTAAAACCACCGCTACTTAATATCTTCAAAACATCGTCTTTCAGCGTAATCAAATCAGGTAAAGTGGATACCCCAGTCATCAAATCATCGACATAAATATCATGTTCGATGGCTCGGCTAGCTTCTGGATTGCTCTTGTTCAGTTAACTGTGCTAGTTCCTCAAACATCTGGTGGCCCAGTGAATGAGGCGGATGCCATCCCATATGTGATGATTTTTAGAGCGTATGGGCGGATTATTTGATTCTTATCTCGCCACAGTACAAGCTGATGTTTGTGATGTTCCGGATCTACTCAAACTTGTCGATACATTCTTTCTAAATCGCCTACTAAATACGTAATGATGCTGTCGGAATCGCGTAAGTATCTGCAAGAGGCTCGATTGGATATTCGGACCTACATCAAATTATGGTTCATTGACACTAAAATAAAAAAAACTACGCGCAGTTTTGTTGTGCTGCTATTGCTCTTCAATACTCCATGATGTGGTAGAATATACGGTTGCTGTAGTTCTGCGTGGTTTACTTCGAACGGTTCCATGTGGCTTAGATCTAGATATTCTTTAAGAAAATCTTCATACAGCTGACGAAATTGAACATTAATCTTGAAGCGCTTCTCCATTCTAGCAATCTGGATATTGCTTGCTGGTAAGTTGATCCACAATCTTCGATGGTTTCTTGAATGGAAGCTTGGTATGAACCTCCCATCGTCAGCTCGCCGTGTAGTCGCCTTGAACCATTCGTCACAATCTTGTTCTTCCTGTGTGGTGTTCTTGATTGAAGGAAGCTCTTCGATTGCCCAAAATTGCTGTAGCGTAGCATCAATGTCAACAACGGTTGTGAATGATTGTTTAATTTTAGTTGTATCGGCTTCGTGTTTGCCTCCTGTGATCCAACCCAACTTGCTTTTGTACGCGATCAAGTTTGACGAATCTATTTTCTTGATGTCATCCTGAAGTATTCGAAAACGATATCTGCACCAAGTAGTATTTCGATTGATCCGGACTTGTGGAAATCTGGGTAGGCTAAACTGATTTTGGATAATGTCTTCATGCAGCTGATGTCAAACTCAAAGGCGGGTAATGTCGACGTAATCTTCGGAATGATGAGTGCTTTCAAAGATGCTAATTCCACCGTGTCAAACCGTGATGTTAATCGTAATAGTACACTTCCATGAGAACTTCCGCTATTTGTTTCACCAATTCCTGTGATTAAATTTCTGCAATGTTTCCGTGGTAGACCTAACTTCTGAGCGAGTGATTCGGTTATAAATGAAACTTGGGAAGCCAGTGTCCAGTAAGGCACGGCATGATCTTGGTATACCAAGATTGTCAATCAAATTTATTATTGCCGTAGGCAATACGGTTTGTACGGTGCATTTTAATGACATATTATTACTAATTGGTTGGTTTTCATCAAAACGTGTGTGAGTAGTTGACACTGTGTTCTCCTCGGGGTTACCATTTGAATTGTTGGTGGTGATTAATGCATTGATGGTTTATTCTCCGTGTGCATAAGTGAATGATGTTTGCGAGCACATTGACGACATCTGCCTCGCATTCTGCAATCATATACGGTGTGTCCCGGATTTAGATAATTGAAGCATCGTCTATTGATACCAAGTAATGCCCTTCGTTCTTCGACTGTCATTGTTTTAAATCGATCGCAATCAATTAATCTGTGCTGTTGTTTATTACACGCGATACAATTGGTTTCGTAGTTGCTCTTGTTGATCGAATGGAATGTGCCTTTACTGACTCAAGTGCGCCAGTCCTTTTTATTAAAAAATCGAACAACTCTTGTATTGTTGGAAATTCGTTATTTGTGTTCTCTTGTGGCCATAAACTGCGGGTTTCATCATCTAATTTCTGCTGCAACAAGTATATGAGCCAAGGATCTCTAGATTCGGCTTGATCTCCCAAAGCTTTCAACCGCGTACTACCTCGTCGGAGGTATCTAATAACTTCCTTATGTTTGAAGCGCTTGCTAAGTGTATATTAGGCTGTTCAATAAAATTTCTTATTAATGCGTTAATCGTATGCCGTTTCCGATCGTATCTTTGCCTGAGTTTCTTTAGTGTTTCTATGTATATATTTGATCGGTAACCTTAAAGTGCTTAACTAGCGAGAACGCGTTGCCCTTAAGTAAACCTTTCACATATTGGAATTTTTACACTGGTGTGTATGGTGTCTCTACTATGGATGCTCGAGTGGAATAAATCAAAAAAACTTTGCCACTCAGTATAATCACCAGAGAAAGCTGGGATTTGTAATTTAGCTAAACGTACCTCTGGTGCTGTGTTCACAGTGGTCATATTGAAGCTAGCATCATTATTAGCGTTGGATAATTCCTTAATACCGAGTTTTTTTATACAGTTATTTAGTTTAGACACCTTGCGTAATAAGCCTCTTCAGTGTCGGCCATTTAGATTCCTCTTTACTATAAATTGGCGTTCCAACAAAAGGAAAAACGTGGTTTTTGGCTGCTGATTTTCCTCTAATTTTCCTCAAAAATATTGTTAAAGATGATTCCAAATATGTACCAAAAAAAACATTTTCTAACAAATTACATAATTCCCTCAATTCAGCCGATAGGTTCGGAATAAATCTTCCGTAGTAATTAAGCAACCCCAGAAATGACTGCAATTCCAAGAAAATTTGTAAGACTTATGCTTTTAAAATTGCATTAATTTTATCTTTATTTGGACGTATGCCTCTACTTGATATCGTGTAACCCAAAAATTGTACACTGTCTTGAAAGAACTCGGATTTATTAAGATTTATTTTAACATTAAAATTGTTTAACCGATTTAAGACTTCTTTTGACAAAAATGTATACTCTTCACGTGAACTACCACCGATCAATATATCGTCCAAATAGCATACCACTCTATTTAAACTTTAATATTTGGTCCATCACGAATTGAAAAATCGAAGGTGCACTTTTTACTCTAAATGGTAAACGAGTGTTTTGATATAACCCCTTATGAGTATGAATAGTTATTAACCGGCGAGAACTTTCAGAAACATTTAACTGAAGGTAAGCTCCAGCTAATTG
>OY744481.1:140177154-140341488 GCA_963556165.1 Tipula helvola
TAGACACCTTGCGTAATAAGCCTCTTCAGTGTCGGCCATTTTAGATTCCTCTTTACTATAAATTGGCGTTCCAACAAAAGGAAAAACGTGGTTTTGGCTGCTGATTTTCCTCTAATTTTCCTCAAAAATATTGTTAAAGATGATTCCAAATATGTACCAAAAAAAACATTTTCTAACAAATTACATAATTCCCTCAATTCAGCCGATAGGTTCGGAATAAATCTTCCGTAGTAATTAAGCAACCCCAGAAATGACTGCAATTCCAAGAAAATTTGTAAGACTTATGCTTTTAAAATTGCATTAATTTTATCTTTATTTGGACGTATGCCTCTACTTGATATCGTGTAACCCAAAAATTGTACACTGTCTTGAAAGAACTCGGATTTATTAAGATTTATTTTAACATTAAAATTGTTTAACCGATTTAAGACTTCTTTTGACAAAAATGTATACTCTTCACGTGAACTACCACCGATCAATATATCGTCCAAATAGCATACCACTCTATTTAAACTTTAATATTTGGTCCATCACGAATTGAAAAATCGAAGGTGCACTTTTTACTCTAAATGGTAAACGAGTGTTTTGATATAACCCCTTATGAGTATGAATAGTTATTAACCGGCGAGAACTTTCAGAAACATTTAACTGAAGGTAAGCTCCAGCTAATTGAACAAAAAGATCATCTTATATAATGATTCATGTTCTTTTTCCACTTTGGGTCGTATATGGAATGGTACAGTGAACGGCTTGTGAAATATTGGAACAGTCCCCAAAATATTTAATGGGTTATTCACATCCAACTTAATAACTGGATTTCTATTTGACGATTCACTTGACAAACGACTTGACTGCTGTGAATTGCACATTCTAGAAGTATGGCCTCTTTCATTACAAGTAAAACATTCCCAAAGTTATGCTGGACAATATCTTGGCTCATGACGCCTTTCACATCGGTAACACTGGTTGCAATTTTTTTTATGTTGACCTCTTGATTAACTCGACATACTTCTGTAACTTGACTGACTTGAACCAGAGTTACTGGGTCTTCGTGGTTCTGGACTTTTAGATGATCGATTTCTTCTTCGATTAGAAAGACTGGACGACGGTCTAGGGCTTTATATTCGGTGACTTGAATGTTTTGGTATTGACTGGCCGTTGTTTAAATTTTGTAAACAGAATGATTTGATTTTTCTTGCTCTACTAATTCCCAATTTATAGCAATTTCGGATGCTTTTTCGAAAGTTAGGTTTTTCTCTTTTAACAAATGTGATCTCAAATGACTATCACGTAATGCAAATTATATTGCAATAGAAAACCTATAAAATTGCACGCCTATATGCTAAAGACTTCAATTGAACAATATATTCCTCCACTGGCTGTCCAGATTTCTGGTCTTCCTTGTGAAATTTATTATAAGGGTAATAAAAATGATTCAACAACCCAACCAAAAAAATCGTGGATTTTTTTAACGTCGGGAACGTGCACGTTTTTCTTCGATCAGAATAGGAAACAATGCTAATTTTGTGATTCACATTTTTAACTGTCCTAGAAAACGTAAATCACAAAGCTACGTTTTTTTTTTCAGAACACAGCTATAGGCATCCAAAACATCGTTTAGTAAAATATTGTGTCCGTCCTTCCGGTTATACATTTTTATTATTTTTGTTCTGCCTCCCATTCTCACAAATATTGACAGTTTTGATCGAAATTTTCTACAAAGATAGATTTTGTAGGTCTATTTGAGTCTAGAATAGAGCGGGTTGTAGTGGAAGAGCAAACTGCCGAACAGATTTTCTCAAAAACGGGGCTGACGATTTTTTTGTTATCTTAATGATAAATAAAATAAGTAATACAAATTATAAATATAAATAAATATAAATATTTCAAAATTCCAAAACTGGTGGAGCATTGCAGTTTTACGTAGGTCTTCTTTGGCTACCGTGATTCTGTGGTAGTAAGCCTGAAGAAAATATACTACATGAAAAATTGTTTCAGGATAGTTCTCAAGTTCAGTCACCTAGCGAAAATATCTCCAGAATCAGGCGACCACATTTACTTATCTGACAACTAGGGTACTCTAGGGTATTTTCTTGCTATTAGTGAGATGTCCCAAAATTTGTATTTTTTTTTTAAATAATGTGCGTACCCTCATTAAGAACTAAAAAGTTTCCATTCAATTCACGTAATTTCTCAAATTTTATTCGTATAGCAAGTTTTACGAAGTAAGGATACTTTTGAAATGTATTTGTTAAAATTTTAAGTAACAGTCAATTAACGTAATCTGAGGAAAATTAAAAATTTTAAGAATGGAAAGCAAAAGAAGAGAAGTCAATCAATGTACTGTACTCGAAAATTGGTCATTAAACTGTGCAGTCAGGGCAAATCGTTGCGTGAAATAGGAGAAATTATCGGCTGACGTCATGCTACAATACAGCAAATAATTAGATAATTATAAACAAATGGAAATATGAGGGACCCAAAAAAAAAACAAAAAAGGTAGAAGCAGAAAAAGAACTTTGAGTGAACATAACGAGCGATTTATTGTGCGTGAGATGAAAAAAAAATCTAAAGGCTAGTGTTCCAAAGCTCACATTGAAATGTCGGATGTCACACAAAAAGCCATATCAACAGAATCTGTTTGTCGTCCGTATTTTATGCAAGAACAATTTGAACGGTTCAAGAAACCAATATTGTCAACTATAAATATACAGAAACGTCTTGAATTTGCTAAACCATACATCAAGGAGTCTCAAAGTTTCTGGGATAAGGTAATACATATTCACAGATGAAACCAAAGTAAATTTATTTGGCTCAGACGGGAGGAAAACTGTTTGGAAAAAGCCAAATGAATCTTTGAAAACGTAGAACTTAGTTTCAACAGTAAAACATGAAGGAGGATCAGTTATGTCAGGTTATCCAGAAATTTTGAAAAGAAACGTGCGACCAACTGCAGAAAGATTAGCGTACGATGTTTGTGTTGTTACCTCCTTTTACATATTCAAAATTTCATGGAGATTTTGCCCAGTGGCATTATTTGAATTAATGGGAAACAAAAGTCAAATTAAAATCGGAAAATGTATTTTCTGCATTTACATTATTACATCACTCGTTCTTATATAAACAAGGACCAAACGGAAGAAAAAGTTATTTCATTTCCGTTTCTTCTACGAATTCGAAATTTTAAGTTTTGTTGTGATTTTTTGATAAGATTTATAATTTTTAATGATTTTCTGATATTTTTTGTATATAGAAAATTTTTTTTTGGCCTATACACATTTGAGAGCATGTTTTCCATGTTGAGTTAAAACAAAAAAATGTTTTTTGGCAACCCAAAAAGGAGGAAGAACAACGGAAAAATATTATCCCCAAGGTAGTATTCTTGTTATATAGTACCTGTACTCGTACATATTTTAAATTAAATAGGAATAAGTGAATTAATTTTTCTTTTTCGTTTGTTATTCATTTCACGATAAGCGGATGATACAAAAATTTGCATATTTAAATAAAGTGGTTTGTTCCAGTAGAACTCAAATATTTTTTTTTTTTGGTTTCAAACACACAATTGTTTATGAATATTCGCGCGTTATAAAAACACATTTGTCCAATCTGTCTGGCATCCAAAGATTGATACTCTAGTCACACACACACATTAAATAAATGGCTTTATTCAGTCTCATGCGGTTCAAAACACAATGCGCAGTATTATTAATTTATTAAGATTCCTAAAAAATTGTAAACATTTTATTTACTGGCCATTTAAATTTATTAGGCTTGACGTGACGAGGCAATCCATTTCCAACTCTATAATTTCATCTACAAGATCAATGTAAACGAGAAGTATACCCTCATTTGATGACTTGTTAGAAAATTTATGTTGCCCGTTCATTTTAAAAGTTTCATTTAATGACAGTTTTATAGCCAGCCGTAAGCTTTAATGAGACAATGAAAAATGCTTTCAAACAAAAAATACCGTACAAATGTGTAAATCACGATTTAGAAAAGTTTTTAGTGTTTACGGTATTTTTGTATTTATTTTGACAAGGTGGAAGTAAACTCAAAGAAAATATCTCATGGACGTTCAATATTATAAACTAGTGGAAAAACAGGGTAAGTACCTCTAGGTAAAAATCAATAACATATTCATTAACGTTTTATTTAATGAGTTTAAAAAATATTAGTACCTATACAAACATATTAGCATTTAAAAATTCAAAATTGATTTACCAAAAATTAACATTTTGAAATGGAATGAAAACAAAATTTGCTGACCTGATGCAAAATATAATTTAGTTTAGAAACTGTAACAAGACGATAGCTATCGAAAATAGTTGTAGACGTTTTTAGTAAGCCCATTTCAGGTGGAAACAAACTTTTCAAATTAGTAAAGGAATACTAATTCAAAACTCGTTTGTTACTTCAAATGACGATTGCTACTCCAATCGACTAAGGGAATAACATACATAACTTGACTGTCAAATAGTTCAAATGTATAATTTACATCTTAGTAGATGTATAAGATGGAACTTATACGCTCACCGGCAGAGAAAAAAGGCCATCGAAAGAAAACAATTTGTTGATGCGTATGCCTTTTGAACCGTACTAGCTGGAAACGAAAAAAAAATACTAATTCTATGTCTATACTATTGATAATCTATTGGATATCGCATTGCTAGATATTTTCCAAATTCTCTACGAGTGCGCTTTGGAGTGCTCCATCATATACATAGCTGTAATCCGACACCGAATTCTTCTACCAAGAATGGTAGAATGCATGGTTGTAAAATTGCGACGAAATACGTTGTACAGTACTACGGGAAATCATCTTTCAACAATTCTATGATTGCCGCTACACCTTCTGACTTTAGCAATATAATAAAAACTTAACAACCTACACATCAAAATGTAAATCGACAATAAAACGATTGAATATCGCAATTTATTAATTGGCCGATTCATTTAAATTTTCTATGGCAACCAATATTTTATAAGATTGTTTTGAATGACTTAGAATTTGATTTTTTCTTGTTTCCTGCTAGTTCGGTTCAAAAGATTGTAACGGACGAGGGTCTGACGTACAAAACGAATTATTGTGAGGAACCTCCATTGGTTAACAAATTAATTAGGCAGCGGTCTTAGTAGCTATGCTTCAGTGTGGGTTCGTGGAGGACAAATAGGGTCAGAATTGTCCAATGCTTTAAAAACCGCAAGAATTTGGATCTGGGAAACAAACATTCATGACAGGAGATTGGGTCGAAATAGGCAAGAGGAAAACGATTGAAGAAGAACGGCCATCATCCGGCGTGTCGAGGGAGAGGGCCTTCTGACGTGTCGGACTTTCCGAGGCGTCGCTAGCACAAACAACGAGCCCAACTCAGTCTCCTAGGCAAGCCTTCATGCATGTACCACCCACATTCCGGGACGCTAGCTCCCCGAGACATAAGAGTCTTATTCAGGTGATTCCCTCGTAAATCATCAGGAAACCTTAAACCCTTCTCCTTAAGCAATTTTTGTGTGATATTTGGGGAAACAATCAATATGTAAAGAAACTTTGCATTCGTTACAAATATATATTGAATCCTTTCTTATATTATGGGAAGCACAAACCCGGCATCTGCTTCTGATGCGCTTACTTGTGGTTGATATTTTTATAGGGCATCCAATTTTTGGCCCAAAAATAATTCCAGAATTTTCCAATTTCATTCCGGAATTTTTCATTTTTTAAATAATCTCTGGAAAAAAAATTAACAATCAAAATTTTTTAAATCACAACAAATTTCTTTTATTTCGTTTAAAATATTAGATATTTTTATAATTGATGCTCATATGTATGAACGATACTAAATCGCAGTTACGATTAGGATGTAAAAAAATTTATAGAATTACAATAATTTATAAAATTTATTTATTTTACAAAATTTGTAGTAATTATACAAATTCTTTAAATTTAAAAATTCTTCAAACGCTATAAATTATATCAATCCTATAAATTCAGTAGATTCTACAAATTTTATAAGTTTTAATATGTCTATAATCTATATAAATTTTATGAATTTTATAAAGTCTATTAATACTATAAAATCGATAAATTCTATAAAATTTATAAATTCTATAAATTTTATCATTATTCTACATAAATTCATTAAATTTTGTGTATTCAATAATTTCTATACAGTTTATAAGTTCTCTAAATTCTATGAATAAAGTTTAAAAATTCAGTAAGTGCTTTAAATTCTAGAAATCTCATAAATTCTTTAGTCCTTATAAATTCTCTAAATTTTAAAAACTTTAAAATCCAACAATTTCTATAAATTTTATATATTCTCTGAATTCTACAAAGTTTTTAAATGTTATAAATTCTAATATATTTATAAACCTTATAAATTCTATAAATTTTATGAATTTTATGAATTCCATAAATTCTATAAATTGTATAAATTCCACATATTTTATAAATTTTAAAATTTCTTCAATTTTAAAGATAAGGGGTTAGAGGGTTCTGTAAATTGTTTCAAGTTTGTCAGTTCTATAAATCCTACAAATCTAAATTTTAGTTATTCTAAAAATTCCATAATATCAATAAAGTTCTATAAATTTTATAAATTCTACAAATTTTAGAAATTCAAAAATTTCGATAAATCCTATAAACTTTAATAATTCTATAAATTCAATAATTTATAGAAATTCTATAAATAATTCTTTAAATTTACGAAGAGGAGAAATTGTTAAGAGTTTGGAAATTCAGTTTCGAACTGACGAGGATTTTGATCTATCTGGCTAATTCCGGAATAATCTAATGTTTCAAATTCTAAAAATCCTATGGATAAATTTTTAAAATTCAGTAGTTATTTAAATTTTCTTATAAATTCTGTAAATTCTATGAATTCCATAAATCTTAAAAGTCCCATAAAGTCTATAAGTTTGAAGTCTGTAAATACTATAAATTCTGATAAGTTTTTAAAATCTATAAATTTTCTAAATAATACGAATTTAATAGATTTCATCAATTCGTCTATAATTTCATTAAATTGTTTAAGCCTCTATACATTCTACAAACTCAAAATTTGACTTATTTTAACAATTCTGTAGTTTCTATAAATTCAACAAATTCTGCAAATTTTAATGTTTCTAAAATTTTTGTAATTTTTATAAATTTTATAAATTCAATAAATTCTTTGAATTCTATAAATCCAAAAATTCTGTAAATCCTTTAATTTCTGAGTGGCACAGAATTTATCCCCTTTACCCTTTTTGGAACCATTTAGAGCTATGTGACGTAGAACATCTCGCACTTTACTGTTTTCGAAAGCCTATAGGTTGTCCATCTTCAACTTGCCTAAGTATTTATTTATTGAAAATTATTAGGTGTACCAATTTGCTTCTACAGAAGTCATTTGCCTGTAAACCAGCCTTCTTGCATACTCTCCAAAGGTGCTGTGCCCAATGAGTATTCCTATGACCGTTCTTAATTTACGAGGTGTTTGGGAATCGTAAAAAGGAAAGAACACAAATTATCGGTTGATAATAAAATGCAATTGCTTACTTTTTTTAATTAATTATTTAAGTTTTTCAGCTTATTATTATATTCCGTACAATTATTTATTGCTGTAAAAATAATAAATTAATGAAAATCTATTAAACGATACTTACGTGTCCATGGTAGTAAATAAGTATAAATGTCAATCATTAAATTCACTAAAAAGCCAAAACAACGTAACCATAATCATTGCTGCCGACGGATGATCTCATAATTTTATATCCCACAAAATTATAATTATTTTCCTATTGGAATGTTGAGGACAGCAATGAGCTTAACAGCAATGCATGTTTGTAGGGGGCAATGATTATGGGAAGAGACAACTTCAAATAATTTAGCGTATAAGAAAATTAATTTTAAAGAAACGTTCAATTCAATTTTGAGATGATAAAATAGATAGTTGTGATCATTAAAATAAAACTTTATTCAAATAAAATTCTACGTACAATACAACTTGTACAATTAAAATTTTTTATTAAAAAATACAAACACGAGGGCTTAATCTTCTGGTACGCCCCAAGTCTAATTTTGGCCAAACTTTTCTTGCTTCACTACAAGTGAGGGTGTCAGTTCACCTTTCCAGTTTAAGCGCTGCGATAGGACCCCCTCTAGACTAACTAACGATACTAAATCGCCGTTAAAATTACATACTTGCCTAAACATTTTTTTTCCTATTCACTCCTTACAAAAACATTTTTAAACATAGATTTAATTGCTGTTTTTCACTTTAAACTTGACGCATCGAGCCTTATGTCGTTTAGGCTAAAATTTTGGTGGCAATATTTCCCGCTGCTAAATACGCTCTTTCAGCCTCGAAGGGAACTTCCATCGTCCTAAAATTATTGATTTTTCATATTTTTCAGGAAGCTGGAAAAACCAGCAAATTTGTCATATAGTAGAAAGTTTAAAATTAACAAAATTAAATATTTTTTTCAATTTTGAACGTTTTACTGCCACAAATTTAATTAAAAAGACTTGCTAGTCTCACTAATTTTCTTACTGATAAATCAATAAAACGATTTTAAGAAATTTTGTAGATACAATTTTGCATCATCACCAGCGAAATGTTTATTCTTTCCACCTTCCAGCAATAAGCATTCTGGACCAAGGGACAAGATTGTTAAAGTCATTAATTATATCATCGCCCTCCAAGCTTGAATTGTTTTCATCAAATTTGTAACTGGGATGAAATGACGAGAAAGTTTCTAAATTTGTTTACTTGTGTCCGAAACCAGTCTATATATACGGGGCTGTATAGTTATTATGTATGTACTATGTACCTTTTTCTAGTTTAAAAACTAAGAGACAACCAACACATATTTCACAGGTGTATTTTAGTGACAGGTAACATTAAATATGTAAATGCGTAAGGTATTTTTCGGGGAAGAACATTTATTGTTTCGTAATCCGTTTATTGGTGTCATGTCATGGTGAACGCCATAGAGAAATTCTTTAAAACTTCCAAAAGTAGCCACTTTTCTATTTTGACTAGCTCTCTAAATTGGCCACGTGTTGGCACTCTCTGAAATATTACGTATAATTTTTTGTTACAATTAGGCTATTTTATTTCTTAAACTCACCACCTCCATAGATTGACCAACATTTCTGGGTCCCTTGAATAATGAATTTAGAGAAGTTGCCCTGTTAGTATTTTTTTTTTTAGTTCGAGACAGGCTATAATTACATAAAATTATGATGGAATTACTTAAGTTCGAGTGAAAAATGGAAATTCATTAATTCCGGAATTGGTGTTTTCTATTCCGGAATAATCGAAACCAAAATATGGGTTGTTATTCCGGAATTGGATGCCCTATATTTTTATAACATTGATGTTTCTTCAGATTTGTGGATACCTGTATCTCGTCTTCATCGCCTGTTTCCCTTTGTTCTATCCATATCTTTGCAAGATTTAACAAAAAATTGTGAAACTTGAGTTTATGCTCAGGATTTAGGCGTTCATAAACCCTGAAGGAATTGGCGGTTCGGCGTCTATTGGAGGGGAGACCAAAGTTTGTAGATTACACTACCCTGTAAAATTTTGCCCCTGGACAATGAATAGTTGTTTCCGAAGTAATTTTTCACGCTGGATCCGAATCCGGGCTCAGAATTGCTCTATCACGTCAGGTTTTTGAGATATTCTAACCTAAAAGTGCAAAAAACACTGTTTTTTGACATATTTGAGGTTATGTATCATAGCAATGCAGTTTTTACTTTTTTATAAAAGCCATGTATGGGATCTATCTTATTGTACAAGTCTTCCTCTTTCAAATGCTGTTGAATTAGCTCAAATATCATTTTTTTTTCGCCGAGATATCGCATTTTCAAAGCATATTCGTGAATTTTTCTGTATAAAAACACTACCCTGCCAAATTTTAAAATTTGGTGCCACTTGACAATGAATAGTTGTTTCCGAAGTAATTTTTTACGCTGAATCCGAATCTGGGTTTAGAATTGCTCTATCAGGTTTATGAGATATTCTAACATAAAAGTGCATATGTGGCGTTTTATGACAGGCTATAGTACGGCGCTAAAGGAGAAATCTTTGACAAAAAATCCCTAATCTAAGGTGGAACAGCATATGCCGAAGGATGAATGGCTGATAGGCTAAATCAGTCCATATGTGCGGACTGTGGATACGTATACAAGGGAGTGGGTCTGCCCTCTCGAAGTCCTTGAGTCCCAATGCTACCGCTTTTCTAGCAGAAGTAAATGTTATTACATCTAGGAGGGAGATCATTGAGCCCAGATATTATGTATCGCGTGTAGTAGTACTTAGATTAGTAGACCAATAATCACTCAATTTACTTTTCTTCACTAGTCCCATTATAATAACAAGACCTAACCATATTTTTAATTCGGGAACTGTCACATCACACCATTTTTTAGTTTTTTTGTGTAATTTATGGGCGTTGGAATTTTGGTGATAATAGAGACTTGTTTCAGTTTTACAACTGAAATGAAAATTATTTTACTGCCAATGAGTTTTCTTCCTTATAACATTAAATTATATTTATCTCTACTATGCTGTTTATTTGCCACAAACATATAGATTTATCTACAACAAACAATTTAGTTGGCACAACTAATTTTTTATTACGGCAAATGAAATTATAGATAATATAATCAAATGAAATGTTGCCCCTACTGATATAACTATGGTTTGTCCCAAATTAAGTGTATTTTACTGCATTACAGAAGTTGTAACGAATAAGTCGTTACCGGATGAGGAGATTCCTCTAAATTCTTACATACAAATTTCACCCGAGTGTTCGCGCAAGTCTAGGCAAAGCTATGAATGGCATATCGTGTCGTTTAAATCGGTGCGCAGCTGTGTAAAATTATGTGTTTGTTTCGGCTATTGGAAACACGTTCTTGAGGCGCTGGCGTCATGATGAGGGTTTTTTTTGGTTTATTTTTGACAGCAACTTTTGTGGAGGAGATCGATTTTGGAATCCACGAGATACAGACGTGTTACAAGCAATATATTTTTTTGTTGTGTCTGTGAAAACAAAAGTGTTTAGTTTGAATAAAATTTCAACGACTCGTTCGATACATCATCATCAAGAAAGTAGTGATTGGTTTTTTTTTTGTGATTCATGGAAAGTGAATGATCGCGGTGTGACACTTTGAGCGAATTCATTTTCAATTGATAGTGAAGTTATTAGTCTTCAAAGTAAAGGTGCAACAGGCGTTACCGTTAGTATCGAGTGTCTAATCAGTTAGCGGGATAACCGGATCCGTAGCCGTAATTAGATCATACTTTTATGCCGATACGCGACTGAGTATAAAACTGCAGTACATCATTTGTTCTATCGCTGCGGTTAAATTTGGGAATTACGTCTCTAGTTGTTGCGGCCCTATCGAAGGAACATAAATAAAAAAAAAGCAAATATAATCCAGCATACCCATTACGGTCCGTATGGTCATATAATCGATACAAAATTGGAATTGCGGGGATAGTCAGCCAATTACACATAGCCAAGGATAACCGAAAGTAATATTACCATTTTTTTTTTGTTTGTGAATTGATTTTTTTCTCAATTTTCTTTATTTAAGTTAATATTTTGTTTATGTACATATTGATACCATTTAGTTGGTGGTTTTGAGTTGATTGTAAACGATTCCCTCACTAACGGTAGTTTGGGGTATTTTTTTTTTTTTGTTTTGTTTGATTGTATATTTTTAGACTCATACTGGCTTGTTCGCGGAGCTCTCCGGGCGCGGCAGCAGTTAATATTTCCACACCGTTCAATCAACGGGATTCAAAGAAATAATCAGGCAATCAATTGAAGGCATCAATATTCCGTCATGTTTTTTTTCTTGTAACATCAAATCTAAAGTTGTAAAGTTAATGTTAATTTCAAATATATTGTAAAAAATTGGTAATATTATTAATTCTATGAGTTGTTAAGTGCTAATTTCAAGAGGTGACCATGTGTGCGGCGTGGGGTGTGTGCTGAATTAACTGGGAAAATGCCGGTGTCGTAAGTATAACAGCTCTCAAGCCCCTGGAGGACACTGTCCAATATCCCCCAAGACTGCGCGATAGTCAGGCAATAGCTACAGGCAGTGACCCAGGTGGATTCTGCTAACGGGCTGCCAACCCGTGTTGGCCAGTTCGTTAGAAAGTTTTGTTTGTCGTGACAGTATAGTTTAAAATAATTGGTTGGGTATAATAACTGAAAGATACAAATAATAGTTTCAATTTATTAAAAATTATTTTTTATTTTAATCAATACATGTGAGAAATAATTTTATTACAGATCAATCATACATAAAAATAACTTAAAAAATTTAATATGTGATTATAGGAATTACTAACATGCCCTTCATATATGTACTGTAGAACTTAATAGTCCCATATTACAAAATTCTTGTTGTTAGCGCATTTACTAATATAAGATGTCTGATCATAACTTAAAGATTCTATATCGCGGAAAATAATGGCACTTTGCAGTTCAACCATATACGCGAAATAGTAAATATCGAAACATATAGTTGCAATGGATTGTAAACAAACCAAAAAATGTTGAGCTTCCTTCACTAAAAGTTTAATAAGACCGAACTTAGGTTCACCATTATCATAAGTACCTGTGCAAAGTGGTACCTTTTTTAGATCTTTTAACAGATTTTTAAAACAGATCCAAGAAATGGTGTATGTATTTAATTTTAGGCCATATCGTGCTAAATCAATTGAATTTATTTGCTTGATTGGAGCATGTGTAATGTAGTTCTCAAAATTATATTTACTATTTAATACGAGGTTCGCGATTTTCAGTTGATTTTTGATATTTAAGGATTATGTTTATTCTATTATTTGAAATATATGAAGACTTTTTATAAGTTTGGTGTTTTGCTTCAAATCTCATTGACCTTATAGCTACTACAGGCCCAATTTTTTGCCCCATACTTGTATAATGTAATAAAAAATGAAACTTTAGTTTCAAATGGCTTTGAGATATTTTATTATATAACTCATGATGTCTACAAATAATATCCCTAAAATAATTTAGAGGAGTATAACATAATTTTTTTTCTGTGTACCGGAAACACAATTTCTCTTAAGAGACGAAACAATTCCCACTTTTGTGAGTTCTGGGGTACGAGATCACCAATTATTAAAGAAAAGTGAGTTAGCATCAACTTCATTTCAGATGCAGATAATTAAAATTTTTTTTTTAAGGCAGTCATTATAAAAAAAGGAGGTGTTTGCGTTATTGGCCCAAAATCATACATATGAATTCTCTTATTTAATTGTTCGATAGTAAAATATTTTTTTTCCAAAATGAATATTTTAAGAATTAAAAGTATATCATAGTGGCAAACTCCTTCGAGAAGGTCATGCGTACAATCTACACTAAAATTCTCAACCACATGAAAACCTAATAAGGAATTCCAGATTGAGCTTTCTTTAATACCTGTTATTTGGATGTCATTTAAGTTGACACCAGAGAGTTATAATTAGTGATATTTCTTAAACAGGTTCGTTTTTCCTTACATAGAAATTTCATATCTTCGATATGACATTTACAAAACCTACAATAATAATGTGAATTGAACGACCCTGTGAAACCAAGCACTGAATAATGCACAAATTGTCTCCTACCATTACACATGGAATTAATTTGACTAAATATTGGTTAATCTTAATCCCTTCACTTTGCAAAGAATTTAATTGTCTGATCAACGGATTAAATATTTGATTATTCCCAAACCTTTTCCTGTCTTCCATGAAGAAAAGCATAGTTAGCAAAATAGATTCTAATTTAGATGATAAATAATCTGCTAGAGCCACGATTTTGATATAAACTGCCCCAATTTTTTAAATACCACTATGGGACCCTAACAGATATAGACTTGCAAAATCATCAAAATATATTGCTATTGGTATACATATTAAATTTTGTTCATTGTTGGGATTAATTTCTTTGAGACTTTATACTGGACTTTGAGAATTATACTGGAAATCTCAAAATTTTCAGTTTTGCTACAATACTCTCTAATTAGATTTAGAATTGAAGTTTGGGGAAACAAAATTGCAAAAAGCTGCTTTAAATTAACCATTAGCGCACAATGTTCATACTCAATATTTTTAATATTTGTTGAGTTTGAATAACTTTGAATCTGTCCCAAGTCTCATTTTTTTTAATTCCTTTAAAATTAAAAATTCAGATTTCAAATAGCGAGGACTTAACAGAGATTTTAATACGAATGATAATTCCTCGTAATTAGCCCTGATCATTCGGGCTAAGTAATTTGAGCGCAGTTTGAATATGAGTGTCATAAAATGAAAAAATATGTTTAAATATATCCAAAGCTGTAGTTCTAGGTAGTCGTTCGTCACTGATTGTTTGCAAAGCAACTTTTAGTAAATCTTGGCCAAGTTTAGTAGAATCAAATATGTCGGATTGTGATTCCAAAAGTTTGGTAGGAGTTTGAATTTCTACGATTTCTCCGTTTGTAATTTTATTAACTATACTATTATCTGGATTTGTTGTTTCACTTGAAATGGAAAATAATTTATGATCTCGGTTTATATGATTGAGATGTTTCTTTAGATCGGAATAAACTCGCTCACAATTGTAAACTTCTGAGTAAAACGGGTCAAATATCTGAATGATTTATTTTGAAATGATCTCCATATGTTTGTAAAGAAACAAAATTAGCTTCACAAACAAAACATTTAAAATTCATTTTAATTAATTAAGAGTTTAGAACACTATTCGTTTGTTAATTTTTGATGTATATCACTTAACGATGAGGTATTTATGACGTACTTCGTCTTTACTTGAAATATATTGCTGCACATAATTCCAGACAACAGAACATTCCGGGCCATACAAAAATATTTGAAGCCAAATATATTGACATGCAGTTTCGCACTGCTTGGCTGGGATATTCGAAAAAGTATCGTTTAATTAGTGTAACGCAGGCTGAAATTGTTGGATATGGCCTACAAATACCACTCTGGGCTCATCTCCGCAGTTGACTTTCAAAATGTCTCGTTCGTGTTTTTTTTTTTTTTATTTATTTTATTTATTCAAAAAAATCAACAAAATACAATAGTGGTTGTCCGCTTTCTGTAATGTCTATTGAAAATAAAAGTATAGTGTAAGTGAAGGTATTTAAAATTATTAAGGCTTTGATGTTCAATATCTGTAGCCACATCAAAATACATAAATATACTTGTAGTGATTTGTTCATTGTACTTGTACTCTGATGATAACTACCTATATTATGTACATATGTGCTTTTTAAAAAATATATACTATTCAAAATATAGTGAAATGCTATTTTATTTACCTCAAAATGAACAACAAATTTCTCTTGCACCTCAATTTTAGTTGCTTGAAAAGAGGTGTTCTTTTCCCTGCGTGTTGTTTTTTAAACGTGGACGGAAACAAGTATGGAAGAATTAGCCATGCTGCTGACTTTTTGACACCTTAATAACGAAACAGAAAATTTCTAAAATAATGTTTATAAACACTTAGTTTCTTCACTTACCTTCGCTACTATTTTTTGTAATTTCAATAATTTGTCTAACATATTTATCCCTTGTCTTTTCACCTTCTTTGAAGATATTTTCATATATCTACTATATCGTGTCCCAAATATTTATTTCCTGAATATCACGATATAAAGATTTTACATCTGAATACTGCAAATTAAAATTTGTTAATCAAAATGTGCATTTTGATATAAAAATGATTTTTAATCCCCAAATCGAAAACAATGTTGTCATTCAATTTGTATAATTCCAATCACAGACTGGAATTGCTTATTTTGAATAATTAGCTTGGTTACTACGGGTGAGGCCAAGCTAGTTAAAGTGAGAAACAGTAAAACTATATACAGCTGCGGCAAAAATAATAGTAGTGAATGAATCAAGATTATTCAATACAAACTGCCTTGAAAACAAAGCATAGCTTTAAAAAATGTTGTTTTCCAAATTTCCATTATTTATTACATAATAAGAAAATAATATCATAATTTTGTTTAAAAGTATGAAAAATTCGAATATGTTGCAATTATGATGTAGCACTACTATTATTTTTGCCGCAACTGTAGTTGGAATTTTAATTTTGTTCTGATTTATTTATTTATGAACACGCTTATATATACAAAATTTTACACTAACAACAATTATATTCATTAATAATTTTTTGCCTCGTATGCAAAATAAAGGCTGTTAACCGGTATTTATTAATTTATTTTTATTATGCTGAGGTATCAATATAATTGTTGTACAAGTTGGATAATTGATATACTTGTTGACAACACGGCTCGTTGACCTGTTGAGCTTGCCTTAACATAATTTAAATATTGGAAATAATTCTAAGTAAGCGAGTGTAGATATTTTTCTATCATCTAGAAGTTCCAGTCGAAGTTTCAAGCATATAGCCCACTTTCCTATTAATACGTCAGCTGACCCGGTAATAGCTTTAACCAATTCAAATTCTACTGTAGCGTCGACATCTGGGCAAATCATTAAGAAAAATTACGTTTTTATATTTCCAATTCTTGGCATATAACGTTGGATAAATAGATGAAATTAATCTTGTCTTGATAACCTTCGTAAGGAAAACTTTGTTAATGCTTTTAAGGTTTTAAAAGTAAACTTTATAGACCGGGAGCCATAGAGTGAGAAAATCTACCGAATGATACCAGTTTCAATTTTGAATTTTTAAACTAAATATTTCGGAGCGATTCAGAATACCGAAATTAAAAAATAAGAAGTCGACCTGTAATAACCTTCAAGTTTCGATATTCGGAATCAGGCTGATACATATTATGTTAATTTTGAAAATCCAAAATTCAGTTGTGTGATTTTCTGACTATACCTGTTTCATCAATAGCAGCTACTAAAGTCCAGCCAGGAGGGGTAAGGTATTGTTTAATATAATCAACCAAAATGTCTTCTGGAATCACACACGATGTTTTATTGTCGAGATTATATTGAAAAAGCTATTTACTCTGTTAATAAATTGAAAAAAAAAAGAGAACAATAAACTCAAAATACGTCGTAAAAATTAACAAATCTTTTAACAAATTCTTGAATTCATAAATCAATTCCAATTTAAATAACTCAGTAATGTTACTATACTTTGTATTATATGTATGTATTTAAATAGCTACCAACATTAATGCAGCATAAGGTATTAGTAAAATGATTCAAAATGAAAAATCTAGCGTTAATTCTATGAGATAATTTATATTTTCACTGTAAAATACAAATCACAAAATACATGTCGTTCTATTATTATACTAGGGGGTACAGCCAAAGCAACCTTGATTATACAAGCCGTAATCTAAAAAACGAAGCTTTTATAAGGGAATTAGAAAAGATGAAAAAACCAAAATTTCCATAGTAAAACACATAAAACATATGGGAAATCACTTTTTTTCCTAAGACAAATTTGTAAATGAAAACGTTGCAAATTCTTAATTATGATTTCTGAAATATTTTCATAAATGTTTGAATTTCAATATAATGAATATCGTTTAAGTAAATCGTTTTCATTTAGCGTATTTACTTGAGACATTTACAACAACAATGGCACTAAATAATCCCTGAGAGGGATTAAATAATCCCAAATTTTGTTTGGGATTATTTAAATCTTATCCCATTTTTTAGTTTTCGTTCTTAGCGATAGAAGCCGCCAGATGTCATAATACATGTTACATTTATATTTTATTTCGAATGGTTGGCTTTTGAAAATTAAATCAAATTGGCTATTTTTTTGGGAACAAAATAAAACCAAAATAATTCGAATTACATTTTTGGTCAACAAAATACGCTTATTTTCTTGTAATAATTGATTTATTTAAACCAAAATATAAAAAAAAGTTCATAACAACAGCATTCTGGTCAAATTGAAAAGAAAAGCTTACTACAAATCGTGTGCATTAAGTCAATATACATAGATGGCAGTGGGCAGTAAACATTTTGAAAAATCGTACGAAAAATTGCCACCTGGGGAAATTTGAGTTCAAAAATTGTAGGAAAAGCAAAACAAATTCTCAAAATATTAAGAACGTGTCATAATTTTTTGATTAAACAATTTTTTTCGTATTTAACTGTATAAATCTGAGACATCTAACGTAAACTAGTAAAACTAAAGATAAATTTAGCAAGAATTATTTTCATTCGTCAGAGCCAACTTTGATGTATTTTTCAAAATGAAAGTTCGAAAAATATATTTTAGAAATAATTTAATTTTAATATTTCTGCAATTAATATTTACTTAATACCCATTTACCCTTCCTGTATATTGCTGCTAAAGATATGTAGAACACTTTTATATAAAAATTTTGTAACATTTTTGCTTTTTTCATTGCAAAACTTGAAGCTAAAAAACACCATTTTTACTATGGATTCCTATGAAAATCAGTGAAAAAGTATACCACTAAAAAAGCTTCTAAAAAATACGTCATAATGATTATGGCTCTATACTCTAGAAGGCTCTGGTACAGCCCGTCCTAGGACGGATTCAATTTATATATAATATTCATGTCAAGCGGCCGCTGTCACAATCACCATTCGACCATTTGGTTTTTTTTTAGCCGTTATTTTTTAGCCAAGTAGGATTAGCTCGAGACTAAAGGCTTTTAAGGATTATTGTACTTTATATAGACCTTAAATCAAAGAGTAAGAGCTTTTAAGGACGATTTTATATGTGTTGGGACCTCACACAAAAAACCTTACAGACAGGAACAAAACAAAAAAATGGGGGTGGGCTGTGTCATGAACACGGACGTAGGTGTTTTGCGTGATAACGTTTATAACATGTTGAGATTAATTATTTTAATTTAAACTAAATTATCTGCCACATTTTTTATGTACAAATTAGCATCAGAATTACTCCGGTCAGATGGGGCGTTCTCTCGCTATAGTGCGGTCAATCTCTGTAAATCGCTATTTTGTAGATTTAATTTAAATTAAAATTAATGTGTAGATTAATTATTTTAATTTAAAATAAATTAACCACCACTGTTTTTTTATGCAAAAATTGACTTCAGAATTGCTCGGACCGGATGAGCCATTCTCTCACTACAGTTGTTGAAGGATTTAAATCGCGCGAAATCATTCGATAATATTATGTGTGAGGCATGAAGCCTAAGGACCAACCTAAGAAATCATCCATTAATATTACAGGTAACGCTTACAGTTGATTAGTAATTGCCCACGACCAAAGGAAAACTTTCTTGTCAATTTTCTGAACATGCGGTGTAAGACGTTATCACGTCAAAAAAAATATAAATTGAAAAACAAAACTAAAATGACTTGACCACAATCGAACCCCGGACTTTAGCCGTTCTAGTCCAAAACATTTCTAGTAAGCCATATCAACCTAAGGAAATTTATTAAATTTTCATTCTTATATTGTTTCAAACATAGCATGCTTTCAAGTTTATATGAAAGGAAAAAATTTGTTTACCGAAAAATCCTCATGGCTTCCTACAACTTATAATATATGAAAGTTTTTAAATAATTTGTTGTAGTGTTTAGGGGCATCATAAACGCGGACCACGTATTTTCTTGTGTAATTACTGCAATAACTATAAAGCGGAATGTTTATGTAATTTAAAGTAAAATATTTGGTCATTACATGAATACTAAAAAAAATAATATTAAAAATTAAAAAAATAAAATTAGATGAGGATCGAACCGAAGACCTGTGCTGTTCTAGTCCAATGCATTACCACTACGCCACAAACAACATTATACGCTTTGTTTTATTTGCATTGTTAAATGGTTTTATTTTTTCAAAGCGTTCTACAGTGCCCCTAGCTAAATTAACCGGGTGATTTTTTTAACCTGATACACTCAAATATCTCGGAAAATAAGCGCTCTACGAAAAAAATGGTAGAGATCAAGATTTAATTATTCCGCGGGGGAAATATATTAGTGTTAAAATTATAACCCTCTCCCCCCCCCCTCTTGTAGGTGGGGCGGGGGTAACTTTGAAACTAAGATAGGAACCCCAATTTTTTATTGCAGATTAAGATTCTACGGCTAAAAATACGTAGGATTTGGCTGAAACAGTTTTGTCCATTCATGATAGATGGCGCTGTAAATGACTATATTCAATTTTTTTTTTATTTCTCCTACTGATAACCTACGCAAACGATTCTGCAATACGGCTACAATAAAAATATCATGGTTTCGTTCTAGATAAACGAAGGTAGTCTTAAACAATTTAATCATTTTACAATTTTCGAATAACTGGGAGAAGGGTGCTTGATTTACATGACATTTACATGAGTCCCCTCGCTGCATCATCTATCAAAAAAATTAATTGCTCAAAATGGTGGCCTTCGACTTCAATGCACTTATTAATCCGCATTTCAAGTGACTGTACACAACTGAGAATTGTGTCTGCTTGAATTTCAGCACAAACATTTCTGATTCGCTCAAACATATTCTAATGTGTTGTTGGTTTTTGTTTGTAAACTTGGTCTTTGAGATAGCCCCACAGATCTTGGAAATCAACGCCATGAAGATCTTGGTGTAAAGATACTTGATATGGATGATACTTATGACGTTTTAAAATTTTCCAAATTTTCTGGTCTGGGACAATCCGGAATCGCTAGCTATTTCTCGTGTACTAATATGAGGATTATGAGGTACTACAGCCAATACATCAATTTCATTATTTTCTTCGGTAACTGTTGCTGGACGAGTCCTTTTTTTCGGTTAAATACTTCCACCAGTGATAAATTATTTGGCATTACGCTGAAATGACGCACGTGATCGAATCCTACCCGGAAAACGCGAAGCGTAGAGAGTGACAGTATTATGAAGACTCCGTCCAGCTTCTCCATAAACCAGAATCATTTCCATTTTCTCTTGTACAGTTAGATACACCATTCTGAAGTAGTATTGATAGCTTTACACAGGTATTGTTGTTTTCGAAATAACCTTCGGACTGAATCGGTATTTTTAAAACAAAATAAAAACAATTTCATTAATTTGAAAGCCGATTTAAACAAATGTCCCTGGGGTACGATAATGACAATCCATTTTTCAGTAATTGAAAATTTAAAAAATACAAACTGTATACGACTACGTTCGTGTATTTTTATTGCAGACGTATTGCAGAATCGTTTGCGTAGGTTTTCACCGTCGAGCCGGCTTATTCCGCGATGGTGTTAGTACAGCGGTGGATATACGGCCAACAACCGTTTATCCTACCACCTAACAACCGCAACGGGTGTACAGTTTATAACTATGGATATAACTTGGATTTACGACTATGATTCTAAATTGCGACAACATACTGCAGAGTGAACTGAGCCCGGTACTTTTGCTTCAAACAACCAAAGTGGTCAAAATTAGTAAATAAAATTATAGCATCAGTTTTTTGGGATGCAAAAGAAATTTTGTTAATTGGTCACCTTCACACCACTAAACCAAAAACCGGAGAATATTATTAAAACCTCTTGGATGAACTGGAAGAAAAAATTCGTGAGACAAGACCCAGCAATGTGTTGAGTGTTGTTGCAATGGCAAAATTGAAAAATTTGTTTGAACATCTCCTTATTCACCAGATCTGACTCCTTCTGACTTCCATTTGTTCCCAAACCACAAAAGATTTCTGCGTGGAAAGCGTTTTTCATCGAAAGACAAGGTTATAGCGGCCACAAAGGTGTATTTTGAAGGTAATTTCAGAACTTAAACCTTCCTTTTTCATTTCCGTTCCACAAACTTTTCAAATCAGTTAGCACAGAGAGTTTTGATTAAAACAAAACACTGATTACTAAAAATTCCAAAATACTTCAATTTTGTGTTCGGGGGGGGGGGGGGGGGGGGGGGGTTAGAAAAATTACCAAATGGCGTAAATTTAACACAAATATGGTATCATTAGAAAGGGAATTTAAATCTCTCTAAAATTATCACTTGACCCTTATTTAATCCTTAAACTGATGAGTTGTTTTGATGTTTTTAGGTACATATATGGATGGTTTTCAGTTCAGCCATATTAATTTATTTTTTAAATTTACCCCTCAACATTTAAAGAAATATTTTATTGTATTATGACTAATTTTAATCCAGTAAGAATTTGGCAATAAATGAAGAAATAAACTAATTTATTATTTATTATTTATTGATTTGAAATTTTTATTAAAATACGTACAGATAGTAAACTTTTTTGAAAAATCTTCCCACTGGTATAAATTTTAGGGGGATGTAATATAAATTGAGGTACTATATCCCAGAGGTAGGTGCATCTGGACACCTTAATAGCAAAACAAGAATCGAAGAATATTTGTATTTTAAATGACCTAGATCATTGAGACTTTATGTTTTTTGCTTACATTGTTATTTTTATACAAATACCGAACAAAAATAAAAAAAAAAGATTTTAAATGAAGTTAAACACTAGAATTTTTTCGTTTGATTACAATGTAAACACAAGTTCGTAGTTTTTTTTTTTTAAATTCACACAAAATAAATTAAAATGTTTACTATTCATCGGTCGAACAAACAATAATTTATAAATACATAGTTTTGTTTGTTTTTTCGAAACATTTTATTTGAAGTGTGAAGAGATGTTTACTTAATTTAGAAAAATTTGCACGTAATTTGCAACCAGTTTCACATACTCGGAAACCCCTCTCATATATGTATAGTGAAAATAATATCTCAGCGAAATTCTGACAGATCACGCGCATCTACAATAACAAAAACAAATGGCGTAAACACAGCGATGTATTTAGGCAAATTTGTTTACATTTTGAGGCTAGAATTTGTCTATTTTGAATTATGTTTTTCCTCAAATTTATTCACTATAATTAATGTAATTTTAATTTAGATAACACACTAGCACTAGAACTTTTGATAACAGTTAAGATAATTTTAATATCATTAGTTTGCCTCGAACAAATTGAAATTTAAAATCGAGTTTTTTTATTGTTTTGATTTAACACGAAAAATGACATTTCTTTCTAAATATGCCTAGTTCGTACCTTAAATGGGTATAACATTACATATCCAGTGGTGTTGTTAGTGTTTTTTATATTTTTTTAATTTCACATGTTATTTTAGAATTTACCTATAAAATAATGAGAATTTTTAATATTTTCCAATATAAATTACATTATGTAATGGAATCAAATTTCATATATCTTTATTTATAATTTTTTTTTGTCTTTAAAAATATTACTCAGCCGACCCTTCTCTGAATTTTTAATTTTGTTTAACTACTTCACTGTTGGCTGCGCACAACGATGAAAAAATGAGTTTCGCTGAGATATTATTTTCACTATACCTATGTTAAGAGTAGTAATATATTATATGAATGAATGTTTGCAATTTTTTATTATAACTCCAGTGAAACGATCATAAATTGTAATCTACAATTACTTTAAGTATAGAATTTTGTTTCTTTAGTTAGTCCCATTCCCACATGAAAAGAATAATAATTTATTCTCGGCTCTTAAAACTTTCATTACTTTCATACAACTTCATATACAAAATAATGTCATCAACATTTCCTTTTCCTTTAATTCACCACTTTATCTACTGTAAAATTATACCCTAACAATATCCATGAGAAACTAATTCAAACTAAAAAACAAAACCAAAAAATAACGTCTGTGTAACATTGAAGTCAAATCCTATCATTTTACTTTTCTCATTTCTCGATATTAGATCCCTTCTGAATTTTTTTTCTTCGAGGATAAAGCAGCATAAATAGGAAAAAAACCTAAAAATGAAAATCTCAAAACCAAATGTTCTGAAATGATTACACTTATTACTATACAATGTATAAGAGTATATATATCCTAGGTCTGTATGTGGCGATACACCCTAACATTATTTCCTTATATATACATAGTCGTTTATACCACCTTCATCATGTTGAAATTAAATTATTGCTGTTTGTGTGTGCTTTTATTCTAAAGCTGTTTCTGTTGCTTATTTTCTTGAAAAGCAGAGCATAATACAAAACATTCTTCAAAACAATTTTTGTTTTTTGTTTTATTTTTCGCCATTATCATCATTCATTTTCGTTCATAACACCAGTGATTGTTTCGCTGTTTCCACCGCCTTCCCTCTCAATACCAAAATAAACCACGTATGTACAATGTACATACATATCAATGTGTCTTGTATACGTTTAATTTATATTACACACTGTGTATTTTGGTATATTTGTAGCCGATGATTCATAAAGCGTATTTTATTACACTATAAGCACGAGGAGACTAGATATAGACGAAAAGCTCAAATTCAAAACATTTATGGTTGTTTTCATTGTATTCTGACTTAATTTTTTTTTATTTTTTTTTGTCTTGATATCCTTGTGACTGTAGACTGTTTATGTTGCATAATTATTATAAAATTGTATATATGATTTCTAGTTTATTGAGCAATTTTCCATTCTATTGGATTTTTAATGGAATTTTAGTGTTTTAATTAAATTTGATACAATTGGCATAAAGTCTTCAATTTTACGGTAAGTAGACATTATACCATTTGGTTTGATCAAATCGATAATGGTAATTGTCGGTATCTCCCTAAATGTATGTAGGTACGAATGTACCATAAAATTTATTTCGATTATACCTTGATTGAGGCAATATTTGCCGAAATTAAATTGAATGTAGGTATATCCATATAGATTAAAGGAAATTAATTGAAGATTAGTTTTAATGCGTTGAAAGGCGCACATATCGTACGTGACAAAGAATAGTGACACAACTGGAAATTTCAAATTTTTTAGGAGAGCAAAAGAAAAAAAATGCTAATTTCGATTTTACTACGCTATTCTCTATGGTCGTCAAAAAAAGGAAGGTCGGAAAATTAGTCCGTCTCCCGAGGATGTTTTAATGTATTTATTATGAACTTTTTAGAATTTTTATATGTCGGTGAGCTGTGATATAGTTCCTTGAAGTCAGAAAATATTTGTTGCCCAGCCCAGATAAATACAGCATGAGATAGAGGATGGTTTAATGCATTTGTTGTAAGCTTTTTAAAATTTGTGTGTATCGGTGAGCTGTGATATAGTTCCGTGAATACAGAAAATATTTGTTGGCCGGCTCAGATGATTATGGAATTGATGGAACGAAAATCAGGTAAGTAATTTTCGAATTACTATTTGTTAACGAACAACAATAGCGGGGAGATATGCCTAAAAGTATTTGTTCTTGAATTTGGGGAATGTTTATTGATGCAGGTGGATCTCGATGTTGATTTGTGATTGAATTGAAATTCCGCTTTATTCCTTCAATTGACTTTTATGTTTGGTAAAACATTTAGGGTACTAGTTTTGGGTTCATGTTACACGCTGCGTTAGAATGTTATGATAAATGCTGCGTTAAAATGTTGCGTGTCATGTAAAATGTTATATTAAATAAAAATATTTTCTCTCTTTTTATTTAACACATTAAAATAGAAACAGAAAATACAAAAAACTTAGGAATAGTATAGTTCCATTGTTCATGTTACATGTTTGCTGTGTTAAAATGTCATGACTACATCTTTAAGGCTAAATATTTCTGTGCGTCCGACTTTTCTCAAAAAAAAAAAAAAAAAACAAATCATGTCATATAGCAAAAATATTGTTACGAACTGGGCTACTGAGTTCGTTCGAATTTTGAAATTAAAAACACTGTGTACTTTTTATTTCACTCTACTTTTATACACTTTGATATTTGCTTTGACTTAACTATTTAATTCTCTCGGCTTGCTACCGGTGGGGCTATGACAAGGACAACAGATTTATTTCTTTATTTAACGATTTAAAATAAACCAAAAATTTTCTCTGCTTGCCATCGGTCGTGTTTATAACACTTAACCATCTAATCTATTGCTGTTCATAACGTGAGCTTGTTGTATGATGGCCAAAATCGCACAATATTTACCTCTATTTTTGTACTTATGTTTTACCAAACATTTGTGGTACAGATGGAACTTGAACCCGTTACTTTTTTTTCACATAAACATTTTTTTTCAGCAAAGATTTTTTGATCGTTTGAATGCCTCATTTTGTAATGTCTTTCATTTAATTTCAATGCAAATACCGTACTGATTTTTATTACGGGAAATGATATAGCAAAGCAAGTGGGGTAATACTTCTTTTGTATAATTTCGTATTTTTACTATGTGTTCTTCTATGTCATCGAATTCTTCCCAATGTTCGGAATTTCTACAATATGCCGAATAATGGTTTCCTTTATAATTTATCAAAGAGTTAATCTCACGCTCATTATTTTGGAATTTTATCGTTTCTGGAATATGATATAACGATGTTGCTTTTTTTTCGCGTTATTGAGATATTTAGTATATTAACTATGGCGGCCTATAATTATGTTCATCGGAAACAATACAGAACCACAACATTTTTTTTTATGGAATCGGAAAGAAGCATTTTTCAATCTGTTGAATGCCGTGGTGCTCAAGCAAAATAGTATATATTGTAATATATGTAGGCCTTTTTTCTTCCACCATTTTATTACACATATTTTCACACAAGAACTTTGCTATGCATTTTATTCTCTGTTATTCGGGTAGTATACATTCACAGTTTTTCTGTAGCCGAAAATCATAGTTTAAATTCTTTTTTCTAAACTAATATTATAAAGACAGAGTGAGAGTTTATTAGTTCGAACTTCGAAGTAATCTCAGAAAATGCTCAATAAATTTGGATGATTATCTTACCAATCGAAATTATACTCCCTCCTGATGGTTATAGGATCATTTTTAAAATAATTGGACCCGGAGAGAGGAGTAGGTCTCGAAGGTGTTGAAGGTCTCGAGTTCGAATCTTGAACAAATCATTTTCTTTACATTATTTTTTGAAGTGTTTTTTAATTTTGAGGGCATTTTTATTTAGACTACTTACCAAGCTGCTCCAAAATAAAGCTGGAAGACTAGAAACTAGTAGATGTGAAAGAAAAAAATAAATTATTTTCATTTCCTTTGTATTATTTATTTATTTTGATAATAGTTATTTACGTCACAAGGGCGGTAAATGAGTTGTTACAGTACGAGTTCGACGTTTATTTCGAGAATTTTGAACGAGTACTGTAACGATCATTATTAACGTACGTGTAACGTACAACGTTTTATTTCATACTATATGGGACATTAATTCGATTTTTTCATTTAAAATTAAATTTTAAAGTAAAAACATGAGTTTGAAATTTAGAGAAAATCAATCCAAATGATTTTCAAATTATCAAGTTACCCTAGTTATTTTTTCAAATAATAATCAATAAAGGAATTTGTCCACGACTAAAGGTGGAACATACTTAACAAAAATAAAAGAAATAATGTAAGAGAGCGAGACCACTGCATGTCTTCGACTATACTTCAAATAACAAAACTAACGAAAATAAAAAATCTTCGTTAAGTTTTAGCTGTCACATAGAAAAAATAGACGAGCGAAAATTATCGAATGAAAATAGAAAAAATAAGAAAAAACAATTCGAAACGTCACTAAATACATATTTTGTGGTGAAAAAACACTCATTTTTTATTAAAATTTTTATAAATAAAGGTAAAATTTTGTTACATAAAGAATATTAAAATATTGTAATCATTTATCAATAATTGTTGGTGGCCAAAATTAATTTTATTGTAAAAAGTAGTAAAAGTGAGGTTATAATGCCTGTATACCTCTGAATAGGAAATATTATTTTCGTGTTTCATTTTTATAAAATTAACTATGTAATAATTTATATTTATTATATTTATAAGATAATATTCAAGTTAAAATATGGACCAGTTCGTTGATGATGTTATCGAGAGTGTACGAGCGAACAGTTGTATTTACGATAAAACTCATCCATTATACAAGAATAATGTTGAAAAGGAGAAGGCATGGGCAGCTGTATCGTAAGCTGTAAGTATTTATGAAATTGTATGTCGTTTTTAAATTTCGGATTTCATGTCTGTATAATATTATTTTTGCAGAGCATGAGTGTAAACGGAAGTGGCTTACACTACGGGAAAGACCATCAAAAGAAGATAAAAAAGTGGACGCACCATCTGGAAGTGGAGCTGTCGATTCAGAGTGGCCGTATTATGAAAGCATGCAATTTTTGAAGTCATTTATTCAACCTCGAAGGTAATATGACAAATTTATAATTGTATTCAAATTCCAGTTTTAATTTGATTTTTTTTTTTTTTTAGAAGCAGAAAAAATACCTTCGAATCCAGCAAGTCGAACGGTGACATTGAGACCGAGAGCGAAAGTACATCTCAACAACCAGGACCAAGTGCCAGTGCCAAAAAACGTAAGCAAGACAAATTCGATGAAATGTGTGAATCCATACAAGTCGCGGCTCAGTGCATTTCATCTGAGATACCACCAAAAAACCTCGCCGTAAAACCATAGACGTTTATGACGAGCATATGCGACATGATGGAAACCATCCCAGAATTAGAACAAGACTCTGCCATGGTACAGATACTCACATACATGACAGACTTGCGAAAGAATCATAGTACGTATATAAATTAATGTGATATATGTAGATATATATTTGGTATATAATATAGCTATATCACATTAATTTATATACATACATATGTTTTGTAGATTTTAGTTTTTTGTTTTTATATCAAAGTTTTTTGTTTAGTTTAACATTTCTTAAATTCCTAAAATATTTCTGTATATAAATATATGTATTAAGTTAAGGTTTTAGTATTAAGAATTGAATTATTAACAATATTAGTGATATGAATTACCTGTTATAGCAATATATAAATTTTTGAATTTTTATGTATATAGTATTAAGTTTTTGAATTAATGTGATAACTTTTTGAATTAAGAAACATTTTTTGTGATAAAAGAATTTGTGATAATTTTTGAAATAAAACGCATCTGATTGCAGTTGAACTAATTAACATTATATTTTATTAATGTATTAAATTTAGTATGAATATACTATCCGATGCATTAGTAATTGTGGTGAGGAAAATTTAAGGTAACGTTTATGTTTGTTACCATGTAAAATCAATGAAAATTACTGTTTTGGAATTTTTTTCTCTTATTAAATTGAGTTATAAATAACGTTTCATTTGAAATAAATTTCATAAAAAAATTCGTAACTGTAATGCAAATAAATTCAATTAAACTTGATGCAAAAGTATTTGTGATTCATATTTTTGATGCATAAGTATTTGTGATATGAAGAAAAATTTAAAAATAATTAGTAAATCAATTAAATTTAAAATTATTTTTGAGTAATTGAATAGTGCTTTAGTCACTTAAAATTTGTGAACCATTGGAACATTTTTATTACGTCTCCATCACGTCTCGGAAGTCGCCCAAAATTTTGCTCATAAAATCGTATCGAATCATATCCCACACGGTTTTATTAGCATCCTATTGTACATTTTTGGCCTTGCTAGATTGCGAATATCTTCCGCTTTCATTTAAACCCCCGCAAGGATAAATCGGAACTTTGCCTTGGCCTAGGCAACTAATTATGTTCAAAATTTTTATATAATTTCGTGGCAAATTGTTCGACAACTGAGAATACTGTCTCCTTCAATAAACCGAAATTGAACATTGACCTTGAAGTACTGTAATTTATACAGCCACATAACCTTTTATTTCTTCCGCAAGAGATGCTAACTGAAGAAGTAATCACCGTATTTGATATTCTCTGTAATATCAAAAATTGTTTTTCCACATTTTCTAATTAACACCAAAACACACTAATTTGAACATAACAAGGTTCTCCAGAGTTCAATTGGCAATCCAACATAATTACGTTTACATATTGTTTCCTCACAGTAAATCATATTCGGTTTGGCCTTGTGTTCTTTGTTCTATAAGCTACAACTCTGCAAGACCAATGTTAAATTTGGGTTTATTGAATGATGTAGCATTCTTATTTGTTGAAAAATCAGTCGGCCTTCAATTTGCTCTTCAGCACAATTACGCTCCCATACACAAGAAGTATCATTGCTTCGAAATAAAATAAAAATATTGAACATAATTAGTTGCCTAGGCCAAGGTAGAGTTCCGATTTATCCTTGGTTTAAATGAAAGCGGAAGATATTCGCAATCTAGCAAGACCAAAAATTTACAAAAGGATGTTAATAAAACCATGTGGGATATGATTCAATGGGATTTTATGAACAAATTTTTGGGCCACTTCCGAGGCGGGATAGAGACGTAATAAAAATGTTCCAATGGTCCACAAATTTTAAGTGACTAAAGCACTATTTAATTACTCAAAAATAATTTTAAATTTAATTGATTTACTAATTATTTTTAAATTTTTCTTCATATCACAAATACTTATGCATCAAAAATATGAATCACAAATACTTTTGCATCAAGTTTAATTGAATTTATTTGCATTACAGTTACGAATTTTTTTATGAAATTTATTTCAAATGAAACGTTATTTATAGCGTACATCACGCCAGAAATCCCATTTTAGAAAACCCACGTTTTCTATATATAATTCGCACCATTGGGATTGTGCAATTTTGTGCCTGTGATTAGAAAATTTGTGCATAGCCTACTTTAGGAAACAGGGTGGGATTTCCCACGTGATTATCACACCAGAAATCCCATATATACCGTTTACGTAATAAAACATATTTTTCAGTTAACAATGATTGTGCAAAATTGTGGGTTACTAAACTTATCTTAAAAAAGTTTATATTGGCCAGAATCGGCCATAGAACATCCACAATTTATCAAAATTGTGGTTTTTCAAAGAGGTTGTATGGGTGATTTCCAGAAATCCCACCTTTTATTACAATTTGAATTAAAACATAGCATAGTCAATATTTTGGCCAAGATTCACGTTTGTGCATATTATACTTTAGCCAGAATCGGCCATAGAACATCCACAATTTATCAAAATTGCGATTTTTCAAAGATGTTGTATGGGTGATTTCCAGAAATCCCACCTTTTATTAGCATTTGAATTAAAACATAGTATAGTCAATATTGTGGCCAAGATTCTCGTTTGTGCATATTATACTTTAGCCAGAATCGGCCATAGAACATCCACAATTTATCAAAATCGCGATTTTTCAAAGAGGTTGTATGGGTGATTTCCAGAAATCCCACCTTTTATTAGCATTTGAATTAAAACATAGCGTAGTTAATATTCTGGCCAAATTTCACGTTTGTGCATATTATACTTTAGCCAGAATCGGCCATAGAATATCCACAATTTATCAAAATTGCGATTTTTCAAAGATGTTGTATGGGTGATTTCCAGAAATCCCACCTTTTATTAGCATTTGAATTAAAACATAGCATATGTAATATTTTGGCCAAGATTCTCGTTTGTGCATATTATACTTTAGCCAGAATCGGCCATAGAACATCCACAATTTATCAAAATCGCGATTTTTCAAAGAGGTTATATGGGTGATTTCCAGAAATCCCACCTTTTATTAACATTTGAGTTGAAACATAGCATATGTAATATTTTGGCCAATATTCACGTTTGTGCATATTATACTTTAGCCAGCATCGGCCATAGAACATCCACAATTTATCAAAATCGCGATTTTTCAAAGAGGTTATATGGGTGATTTCCAGAAATCCCACCTTTTATTAACATTTGAGTTGAAACATAGCATATGTAATATTTTGGCCAATATTCACGTTTGTGCATATTATACTTTAGCCAGCATCGGCCATAGAACATCCACAATTTATCAAAATTGCGGTTTTTCAAAGAGGTTGTATGGGTGATTTCCAGAAATCCCACCTTTTATTAACATTTGAGTTGAAACATAGCATATGTAATATTTTGGCCAATATTCACGTTTGTGCATATTATACTTTAGCCAGAATCGGCCATAGAACATCCACAATTTATCAAAATTGCGATTTTTCAAAGAGGTTGTATGGGTGATTTCCAGAAATCCCACCTTTTATTAGCATTTGAATTAAAACATAGTATAGTCAATATTGTGGCCAATATTCACGTTTGTGCATATTATACTTTAGCCAGCATCGGCCATAGAACATCCACAATTTATCAAAATTGCGATTTTTCAAAGAGGTTGCATGGGTGATTTCCAGAAATCCCACCTTTTATTAACATTTGAATTAAAACATAGCATATGTAATATTTTGGCCAATATTCACGTTTGTGCATATTATACTTTAGCCAGAATCGGCCATAGAATAACCACAATTTATCAAAATTGCGGTTTTTCAAAGAAGTTGTATGGGTGATTTCCAGAAATCCCACCTTTTATTAACATTTGAATTAAAACATAGCATATGTAATATTTTGGCCAAGATTCACGTTTGTGCATATTATACTTTAGCCAGAATCGGCCATAGAATATCCACAATTTATCAAAATTGCGGTTTTTCAAAGAGGTTGCATGGGTGATTTCCAGAAATCCCACCATTTATTAACATTTGAATTAAAGCATAGCATATGTAATATTTTGGCCAAGATTCACGTTTGTGCATATTATACTTTAGCCAGAATCGGCCATAGAACATCCACAATTTATCAAAATTGCGGTTTTTCAAAGAGGTTGTATGGGTGATTTCCAGAAATCCCAATTTTTATTAACATTTGAGTTGAAACATAGCATATGTAATATTTTGCCCAAGATTCACGTTTGTGCATATTATACTTTAGCCAGAATCGGCCATAGAATATCCACAATTTATCAAAATTGCGATTTTTCAAAGAGGTTGTATGGGTGATTTCCAGAAATCCCACCTTTTATTAGCATTTGAATTAAAACATAGTATAGTCAATATTGTGGCCAATATTCACGTTTGTGCATATTATACTTTAGCCAGCATCGGCCATAGAACATCCACAATTTATCAAAATCGCGATTTTTCAAAGAGGTTGCATGGGTGATTTCCAGAAATCCCACCTTTTATTAACATTTGAATTAAAACATAGCATATGTAATATTTTGGCCAATATTCACGTTTGTGCATATTATACTTTAGCCAGAATCGGCCATAGAATAACCACAATTTATCAAAATTGCGATTTTTCAAAGAGGTTGTATGGGTGATTTCCAGAAATCCCACCTTTTATTAGCATTTGAATTAAAACATAGTATAGTCAATATTGTGGCCAATATTCACGTTTGTGCATATTATACTTTAGCCAGCATCGGCCATAGAACATCCACAATTTATCAAAATCGCGATTTTTCAAAGAGGTTGCATGGGTGATTTCCAGAAATCCCACCTTTTATTAACATTTGAATTAAAACATAGCATATGTAATATTTTGGCCAATATTCACGTTTGTGCATATTATACTTTAGCCAGAATCGGCCATAGAATAACCACAATTTATCAAAATTGCGATTTTTCAAAGAGGTTGTATGGGTGATTTCCAGAAATCCCACCTTTTATTAGCATTTGAATTAAAACATAGTATAGTCAATATTGTGGCCAATATTCACGTTTGTGCATATTATACTTTAGCCAGCATCGGCCATAGAACATCCACAATTTATCAAAATCGCGATTTTTCAAAGAGGTTGCATGGGTGATTTCCAGAAATCCCACCTTTTATTAACATTTGAATTAAAACATAGCATATGTAATATTTTGGCCAAGATTCACGTTTGTGCATATTATACTTTAGCCAGAATCGGCCATAGAATATCCACAATTTATCAAAATTGCGATTTTTCAAAGAGGTTGTATGGGTGATTTCCAGAAATCCCACCTTTTATTAGCATTTGAATTAAAACATAGTATAGTCAATATTGTGGCCAATATTCACGTTTGTGCATATTATACTTTAGCCAGCATCGGCCATAGAACATCCACAATTTATCAAAATCGCGATTTTTCAAAGAGGTTGCATGGGTGATTTCCAGAAATCCCACCTTTTATTAACATTTGAATTAAAACATAGCATATGTAATATTTTGGCCAATATTCACGTTTGTGCATATTATACTTTAGCCAGAATCGGCCATAGAATAACCACAATTTATCAAAATTGCGATTTTTCAAAGAGGTTGTATGGGTGATTTCCAGAAATCCCACCTTTTATTAGCATTTGAATTAAAACATAGTATAGTCAATATTGTGGCCAATATTCACGTTTGTGCATATTATACTTTAGCCAGCATCGGCCATAGAACATCCACAATTTATCAAAATCGCGATTTTTCAAAGAGGTTGCATGGGTGATTTCCAGAAATCCCACCTTTTATTAACATTTGAATTAAAACATAGCATATGTAATATTTTGGCCAATATTCACGTTTGTGCATATTATACTTTAGCCAGAATCGGCCATAGAATAACCACAATTTATCAAAATTGCGGTTTTTCAAAGAAGTTGTATGGGTGATTTCCAGAAATCCCACCTTTTATTAACATTTGAATTAAAACATAGCATATGTAATATTTTGGCCAAGATTCACGTTTGTGCATATTATACTTTAGCCAGAATCGGCCATAGAACATCCACAATTTATCAAAATCGCGATTTTTCAAAGAGGTTATATGGGTGATTTCCAGAAATCCCACCTTTTATTAACATTTGAATTAAAACATAGCATATGTAATATTTTGGCCAAGATTCACGTTTGTGCATATTATACTTTAGCCAGAATCGGCCATAGAATATCCACAATTTATCAAAATTGCGGTTTTTCAAAGAGGTTGCATGGGTGATTTCCAGAAATCCCACCTTTTATTAACATTTGAATTAAAGCATAGCATATGTAATATTTTGGCCAAGATTCACGTTTGTGCATATTATACTTTAGCCAGAATCGGCCATAGAACATCCACAATTTATCAAAATTGCGGTTTTTCAAAGAGGTTGTATGGGTGATTTCCAGAAATCCCAATTTTTATTAACATTTGAGTTGAAACATAGCATATGTAATATTTTGCCCAAGATTCACGTTTGTGCATATTATACTTTAGCCAGAATCGGCCATAGAATATCCACAATTTATCAAAATTGCGGTTTTTCAAAGAGGTTGTATGGGTGATTTCCAGAAATCCCACCTTTTATTAACATTTGAGTTGAAACATAGCATATGTAATATTTTGCCCAAGATTCACGTTTGTGCATATTATACTTTAGCCAGAATCGGCCATAGAACATCCACAATTTATCAAAATTGCGATTTTTCAAAGAAGTTGTATGGGTGATTTCCAGAAATCCCACCTTTTATTAGCATTTGAATTAAAACATAGTATAGTCAATATTGTGGCCAATATTCACGTTTGTGCATATTATACTTTAGCCAGCATCGGCCATAGAACATCCACAATTTATCAAAATCGCGATTTTTCAAAAAGGTTGTATGGGTGATTTCCACAAATCCCACCTTTTATTAACATTTGAGTTGAAACATAGCATATGTAATATTATGGCCAATATTCACGTTTGTGCATATTATACTTTAACCAGAATCGGCCATAGAACATCCACAATTTATCAAAATCGCGATTTTTCAAAGAGGTTATATGGTGATTTCCAGAAATCCCACCTTTTATTAGCATTTGAATTAAAACATAGTATAGTCAATATTGTGGCCAATATTCACGTTTGTGCATATTATACTTTAGCCAGCATCGGCCATAGAACATCCACAATTTATCAAAATCGCGATTTTTCAAAGAGGTTATATGGGTGATTTCCAGAAATCCCACCTTTTATTAGCATTTGAATTAAAACATAGTATAGTCAATATTGGCCAAGATTCACGTTTGTGCATATTATACTTTAGCCAGAATCGGCCATAGAACATCCACAATTTATCAAAATTGCGGTTTTTCAAAGAGGTTGTATGGGTGATTTCCAGAAATCCCAATTTTTATTAACATTTGAATTAAAACATAGCATATGTAATATTTTGGCCAAGATTCACGTTTGTGCATATTATACTTTAGCCAGAATCGGCCATAGAATATCCACCATTTATCAAAATTGCGGTTTTTCAAAGAGGTTGTATGGGTGATTTCCAGTTATCCCACCTTTTATTAACATTTGAGTTGAAACATAGCATATGTAATATTTTGGCCAAGATTCACGTTTGTGCATATTATACTTTAGCCAGAATCGGCCATAGAACATCCACAATTTATCAAAATTGCGATTTTTCAAAGAGGTTGTATGGGTGATTTCCAGAAATCCCACCTTTTATTAGCATTTGAATTAAAACATAGTATAGTCAATATTGTGGCCAATATTCACGTTTGTGCATATTATACTTTAGCCAGAATCGGCCATAGAATAACCACAATTTATCAAAATTGCGGTTTTTCAAAGAGGTTGTATGGGTGATTTCCAGAAATCCCACCTTTTATTAACATTTGAATTAAAACATAGCATATGTAATATTTTGGCCAAGATTCACGTTTGTGCATATTATACTTTAGCCAGAATCGGTCATAGAACATCCACAATTTATCAAAATTGTGGTTTTTCAAAGAGGTTGTATGGGTGATTTCCAGAAATCCCACCTTTTATTAACATTTGAGTTGAAACATAGCATATGTAATATTTTGGCCAAGATTCACGTTTGTGCATATTATACTTTAGCCAGAATCGGCCATAGAATATCCACAATTTATCAAAATTGCGGTTTTTCAAAGAGGTTGTATGGGTGATTTCCAGAAATCCCACCTTTTATTAACATTTGAGTTGAAACATAGCATATGTAATATTTTGGCCAAGATTCACGTTTGTGCATATTATACTTTAGCCAGAATCGGCCATAGAATATCCACAATTTATCAAAATTGCGGTTTTTCAAAGAGGTTGTATGGGTGATTTCCAGAAATCCCACCTTTTATTAACATTTGAATTAAAGCATAGCATATGTAATATTTTGGCCAAGATTCACGTTTGTGCATATTATACTTTAGCCAGAATCGGCCATAGAACATCCACAATTTATCAAAATTGCGGTTTTTCAAAGAGGTTGTATGGGTGATTTCCAGAAATCCCAATTTTTATTAACATTTGAGTTGAAACATAGCATATGTAATATTTTGGCCAAGATTCACGTTTGTGCATATTATACTTTAGCCAGAATCGGCCATAGAATATCCACAATTTATCAAAATTGCGGTTTTTCAAAGAGGTTGTATGGGTGATTTACAGAAATCCCACCTTTTATTAACATTTGAGTTGAAACATAGCATATGTAATATTTTGGCCAAGATTCACGTTTGTGCATATTATACTTTAGCCAGAATCGGCCATAGAACATCCACAATTTATCAAAATTGCGATTTTTCAAAGAGGTTGTATGGGTGATTTCCAGAAATCCCACCTTTTATTAGCATTTGAATTAAAACATAGTATAGTCAATATTGTGGCCAATATTCACGTTTGTGCATATTATACTTTAGCCAGAATCGGCCATAGAACATCCACAATTTATCAAAATTGCGGTTTTTCAAAGAGGTTGTATGGGTGATTTCCAGAAATCCCAATTTTTATTAACATTTGAGTTGAAACATAGCATATGTAATATTTTGGCCAAGATTCACGTTTGTGCATATTATACTTTAGCCAGAATCGGCCATAGAATATCCACAATTTATCAAAATTGCGGTTTTTCAAAGAGGTTGTATGGGTGATTTACAGAAATCCCACCTTTTATTAACATTTGAGTTGAAACATAGCATATGTAATATTTTGGCCAAGATTCACGTTTGTGCATATTATACTTTAGCCAGAATCGGCCATAGAACATCCACAATTTATCAAAATCGTGATTTTTCAAAGAGGTTATATGGGTGATTTCCAGAAATCCCACCTTTTATTAGCATTTGAATTAAAACATAGTATAGTCAATATTGTGGCCAATATTCACGTTTGTGCATATTATACTTTAGCCAGCATCGGCCATAGAACATCCACAATTTATCAAAATCGCGATTTTTCAAAGAGGTTATATGGGTGATTTCCAGAAATCCCACCTTTTATTAGCATTTGAATTAAAACATAGTATAGTCAATATTGGCCAAGATTCACGTTTGTGCATATTATACTTTAGCCAGAATCGGCCATAGAACATCCACAATTTATCAAAATTGCGGTTTTTCAAAGAGGTTGTATGGGTGATTTCCAGAAATCCCAATTTTTATTAACATTTGAGTTGAAACATAGCATATGTAATATTTTGGCCAAGATTCACGTTTGTGCATATTATACTTTAGCCAGAATCGGCCATAGAACATCCACAATTTATCAAAATCGCGATTTTTCAAAGAGGTTATATGGGTGATTTCCAGAAATCCCACCTTTTATTAACATTTGAATTAAAACATAGCATATGTAATATTTTGGCCAAGATTCACGTTTGTGCATATTATACTTTAGCCAGAATCGGCCATAGAATATCCACAATTTATCAAAATTGCGGTTTTTCAAAGAGGTTGTATGGGTGATTTCCAGAAATCCCACCTTTTATTAACATTTGAATTAAAACATAGCATATGTAATATTTTGGCCAAGATTCACGTTTGTGCATATTATACTTTAGCCAGCATCGGCCATAGAACATCCACAATTTTGTTCTTTCCTTACTCCCGAATTTTTTAAAAATCAAGTGTTAATACAGTGATGTTTTGTCCGGCAGTACGTCAATTCTACGAACAAAAAATACGATAAAAAAAACATTCAAAGAAAACGATAATTCCGACAAAAGCAGTGTATAAAATATAAATATAGCTTGGTATTATAATTGGTTACAAAATTATTTATACATCACGAAAATTTTTTGTTGGGTCATACGTACGGAAATAAAATGAGGACCATATTTTTTAAGTAAATAAATTTTATTGATTAGACAAAAGTTCATATTTACTTTCAATTGCATGAAGAAAATTTATATAAACATAAAGAAATATTCAATTAAGTTATTTTCAAAATTATTTGTGCAATACGAACATATTAAAAAAAGTTAGTAAAATTACTTTTTTATTTTGACAATTAAATAACGAGTTAGTCACTTATATTTTCTATGCCCATCGATAATTTCTATCACCTGAGCCTTTTTGGCAGAGGTCTTTAAAATGCTTCATAAGATCTGCTGATAATAATAAATCGAACAGGAGCTGTGGTCTTGCTAGAAAGCTATTCATGAGCAAAAGCCTAAATCTACTGTTTCTTCCAACTAATACTAAAGCTAACTAATGCTAAAGTATAATATGCACAAACGTGAATATTGGCCACAATATTGACTATACTATGTTTTAATTCAAATGCTAATAAAAGGTGGGATTTCTGGAAATCACCCATACAACATCTTTGAAAAATCGCAATTTTGATAAATTGTGGATGTTCTATGGCCGATTCTGGCTAAAGTATAATATGCACAAACGTGAATATTGGCCACAATATTGACTATACTATGTTTTAATTCAAATGCTAATAAAAGGTGGGATTTCTGGAAATCACCCATACAACCTCTATGAAAAATCGCAATTTTGATAAATTGTGGATGTTCTATGGCCGATTCTGGCTAAAGTATAATATGCACAAACGTGAATCTTGGCCAAAATATTACATATGCTATGTTTCAACTCAAATGTTAATAAAAGGTGGGATTTCTGGAAATCACCCATACAACCTCTTTGAAAAACCGCAATTCTGATAAATTGTGGATATTCTATGGCCGATTCTGGCTAAAGTATAATATGCACAAACGTGAATCTTGGCCAAAATATTACATATGCTATGTTTTAATTCAAATGTTAATAAAAGGTGGGATTTCTGGAAATCACCCATATAACCTCTTTGAAAAATCGCGATTTTGATAAATTGTGGATGTTCTATGGCCGATTCTGGCTAAAGTATAATATGCACAAACGTGAATCTTGGCCAAAATATTACATATGCTATGTTTTAATTCAAATGTTAATAAAAGGTGGGATTTCTGGAAATCACCCATACAACCTCTTTGAAAAACCGCAATTTTGATAAATTGTGGTTATTCTATGGCCGATTCTGGCTAAAGTATAATATGCACAAACGTGAATATTGGCCACAATATTGACTATACTATGTTTTAATTCAAATGCAAATAAAAGGTGGGATTTCTGGAAATCACCCATACAACCTCTTTGAAAAATCGCAATTTTGATAAATTGTGGATGTTCTATGGCCGATTCTGGCTAAAGTATAATATGCACAAACGTGAATCTTGGCCAAAATATTACATATGCTATGTTTCAACTCAAATGTTAATAAAAATTGGGATTTCTGGAAATCACCCATACAACCTCTTTGAAAAACCGCAATTTTGATAAATTGTGGATGTTCTATGGCCGATTCTGGCTAAAGTATAATATGCACAAACGTGAATCTTGGCCAATATTGACTATACTATGTTTTAATTCAAATGCTAATAAAAGGTGGGATTTCTGGAAATCACCCATATAACCTCTTTGAAAAATCGCGATTTTGATAAATTGTGGATGTTCTATGGCCGATGCTGGCTAAAGTATAATATGCACAAACGTGAATATTGGCCACAATATTGACTATACTATGTTTTAATTCAAATGCTAATAAAAGGTGGGATTTCTGGAAATCACCCATACAACATCTTTGAAAAATCGCAATTTTGATAAATTGTGGATGTTCTATGGCCGATTCTGGCTAAAGTATAATATGCACAAACGTGAATCTTGGCCAAAATATTGACTATACTATGTTTTAATTCAAATTGTAATAAAAGGTCCGATTTCTGGAAATCACCCATACAACCTCTTTGAAAAACCGCAATTTTGATAAATTGTGGATGTTCTATGGCCGATTCTGGCTAAAGTATAATATGCACAAACGTGAATCTTGACCACAATATTGACTATACTATGTTTTAATTCAAATGCTAATAAAAGGTGGGATTTCTGGAAATCACCCATACAACCTCTTTGAAAAATCGCGATTTTGATAAATTGTGGATGTTCTATGGCCGATTCTGGCTAAAGTATAATATGCACAAACGTGAATATTGGCCAGAATATTGACTATTCTATGTTTTAATTCAAATTCTAATAAAAGGTGGGATTTCTGGAAATCACCCATATAACCTCTTGAAAAATCGCAATTTTGATAAATTGTGGATGTTCTATGGCCGATTCTGGCTAAAGTATAATATGCACAAACGTGAATCTTGGCCAAAATATTGACTATGCTATGTTTTAATTCAAATTGTAATAAAAGGTGGGATTTCTGGAAATCACCCATACAACCTCTTTGAAAAACCACAATTTTGATAAATTGTGGATGTTCTATGGCCGATTCTGGCCAATATAAACTTTTTTAAGGTAAGTTTAGTAACGCACAATTTTGCACAATCATTGTTAACTGAAAAATATGTTTTATTACGTAAACGGTATATATGGGATTTCTGGTGTGATAATCACGTGGGAAATCCCACCCTGTTTCCTAAAGTAGGCTATGCACAAATTTTCTAATCACAGGCACAAAATTGCACAATCCCAATGGTGCGAATTATATATAGAAAACGTGGGTTTTCTAAAATGGGATTTCTGGCGTGATGTACGCTTATTTATAACTCAATTTAATAAGAGAAAAAAAATTCCAAAACAGTAATTTTCATTGATTTTACGTGGCAACAAACGTAAACGTTACCTTAAATTTTCCTCATCACAATTACTAATGCATCGGATAGTATACACATATTTATAAATAGGGTCATCAATTCAAGTCATCCAATTTAGACTTCCTTCATTATTGACAAAGCGCACAAATGATCTCGCATTTCTAGCGCATTTTTTCCACCAATTGAATGCAGATGTTGTGATGGGTTGATAGATGTAAGGGTGGCTTGTCCATAATTTCTCCATGATCCATCATGAATATTATGGTCTGAGTCTTCCCAATCCGTATATGTCGAAGGCAAATAAAGTTCTGAACTTTCTTTATTTAGTCTCAGAAAATTATGAAGCGCAACACACCCTAAAACTATTTTTTCTGCATTAGATGGAAACATGTAGAGAGTGCATTTTCTATGACACGTCGTGATCGGGATAAACGCTTGTTGTATATTTCCTTATTATGCGGAAGATTCACTCCAGGGTACGGCTTCATTAAATTTTTTGTAAGCGTAAATACTGCATCGCCAACGAAAAAATGCAGTAATTTAACGCTACTACCGGGTAAATTTTGTTCTGGGGGTAAATCCAATTGACCATTGCAAATTGTTTTTCCAAAATTGCTGATATTGAATGTTCCTATAAATGAAAGAAAACACATATTAACAATTAAACTCAAATATAAAGGTTATCAAATTTACCGCCATCACTTTGTGAGCCGTATGCACCGATATCAATGTGTGTAAAAATGTATCGAGCATCACAAGCGGCCATCAGATCTATACTGAAAAATTTTTTATAGTTGAAATATTGGGATCCTGATCGCGGTGGACAGGTTGGTGCAATATGCTTGCCGTCTATCGCACCTACACAGTTAGGCAAATTCCACATATCCCAAAAATCTTTAGTGATATCCGCGTAATCCTTCTGGGATGGTTCTGTCACATACAATAGTCCAATAGCTAACCAAATAGCTTCGCAGGTTTCATGAATTATGCGACGAACCGTTTCTTACCCTAGCTTCCAACTCCAGACAAGACTTTGAATGGATGTTCCTTGTGATAAGTACCTATAATAATTTGTTTAAAATGTATGTTTCTATTGGTAAAACTTATATATATGTACTTATAATAGGGTAAGCGCTAAACGATGTTCCGTATTTATTTTAGAATTTTTGGCGGTTTCCAACAATAAACCGAAAGTATTCTTATTCATCCTGGTATGAACAAAAAACTGATTGGCGTCAATTTCATTTATTCGTAAAAACGTCACCTCATAGTACCCGTGCAACTTCCTTGTTCTATTTATTGGTCGGATATGGTAAGCTCGCCTTCGACGACCATTTTCTATTAAATCTTTAATAATTTTCACTTTCACGACAAGTTCAACTAACTTTTTAAGCTTGATCAGTTTTGTTTCCCGATCCATCTTCCCTTACTAGCTATCACCAATTATCAATATATAAATCTAAATTTTAAACTAAACAAAAATAAACCTACTAACTAATCTAACCTTAAATAATCTAACCAACAAAATATTGAGATTATAAAAAACTAACTAAACAACGCTATCGATAATTAGCCTAATTCATTAACATATAACTAATTAATAACTAAATTAATAATTATATCTATCCACTAATTAAAAAACTCTAAAGACACAAAAATTATTGATTGGAGAAACACTCTAGAAAAGTGCTGTCAACTAAAAAAAAATAGCGAGAACTATAGGCAAAATGTCAAAATGGAATAAGAAAAATAGGTTTCGTTCAATTTCTTATTATTTTTATTCCTAGTATAGTTCATTCTTAACGTATAATATGTTTATTATACGTTTGTTTCATCACTTATAATGATATCCATTATTCACTGCTAGTTTATCTAGTAGTCTCTTCTTTCATTATTCAATATTTCCAAGTAAATTATTTGATTTTTGAAATTTTATCTAGTAGTCTCTTGCCATTTTCATTATTATTAAACTGTGACGTCAAAATGTCGTCGAAAGTTATTTGAAGAGTATTTAAAGGATTTGATTATAAAACATAATGATATTTGTCGGTCGTGGACAAAGCATCGTATTCTACTCGCATATAATGGCTGTTATTCACTCAGATGATTTACGACACTCGCCTATCGGCTCGTGTCGGCAAACTTCATCTTCGTGAATAACAGCTATCATTATATGCTCGTTGAATAATATAATATGTACTATTATTTCATACTATACCGAAAATCAATGTTTACGTGATTGATTTCAGTCCGGGAAATGAATCATTACGTCAGAGAACAAAAGTGTCCGGAAAACGAGCTATTACAGTAGAGTAGACTGTATAACCAAACAAAAAAAAATAACTAGGGTAACTTGATAATTTGAAAATCATTTGAATTGATTTTCTTTAAATTTCAAACTCATGTTTTTACTTTAAAATTCAATTTTAAATGAAAAAATCGAATTAATGTCCTATATACATAGTATGAAATAAAACGTTGTACGTTAATAATGATCGTTACAGTACTCGTTCAAAATTTTCGAAATAAACGTCGAACTCGTACTGTAACAACTCATTTACCGCCCTTGTGACGTAAATAACTATTCCAGTGTTGAACAAACTGGTATTATGTATTTTGAAGTTAAGTTTTTTGCATCACATTACCCTAGAAATATTAGGTTGTTCTGAAATTAATGCAGGTTTTCAACCATTTTATTTAAAACGGCATATCTCAGTTTAGAATAAATTTTATTAATCGAAATAAGAACCATTAGAATCTACACATTGTTTGCCAACAAGATACAAGTTTATTAATTTCAGTTGCATAGAATTCTGAAGTTCTGGAAGCGACGAATTCTTCGAAGGCATTTTTTGCGGCTGTTTGGTCGTTGAATACTTTTCCTTGTAAGAAGTGGTCGAGATGCTTGAAAAAATGGTAGTCGGTTGGCGAGAGGTCTGGTGAGTATGGTGGATGAGGCAGAGCTTCGTAGCCAAATTGGTTCAACTTCTGCAGCGTCGGTTGTGCAACATATGGTCGAGCATTATCGTGCAGAAGAATTGGGCCCTTCCTATTGACTAATGCTGGACGCAGACGTTTTGTTGACAATATTTCTCTGCTGTGATATTTTCGCCAGGATTCAAGAAGCTGTAGTGGATAATTCCGGCTGACGACCACCAAACAGTCACTATAGTCTTTTTTTGTTGCTGCTCAGGTTTGGAGAAGTGTTTAGGGGCTTTGCCACGGTCCAACCACTGCACTGAACGTCGTCGGTTGTCGTATAGAATCCACTTTTCATCGCACGTTACAATGCGATCGAGAAATGGTTCGTTTTTGTTGCGCAAAAGAAGTGAAGAGCAAACTTCATAACGGCGATTTTTTTAGTTTTCGTTCAATTCGTGTGGCACCCATTTGTCGAGCTTCTTCGACTTTCCAATTCGGCTCAAATGTTCCGAAATTAATCCAATACTTACGCCGTGGTCCCCTGCAAGATCTCGAACAGTCGTGCGTCGGTTTGCTTCCACCAAAGCCTTCAATTCATCGTCGTCTTTGGCAGAGGGACGTCCGCGACCTTTCTCATCTTCAAGACTGAGTTCACCACGACGAAATTTTTGAAACCAACGTTGTATTGTATATTCGTTAACACTTCCTTGGCCCCAAACTTCATTGATGTTTCGAGCCGTTTGTGCTGCACTGCGGCCGAGTTTAAATTCATACAAGTAAATTTGCGAAATTCTTGTTTTGACATCTTAAGTTCAAAGGTCTAAAAATAGACAAAACTACAATTTAGATTAAAAATAGATTATGTGATAAGAAAGAGCATAAAATAAGCTTTAAAATGACTTAAAATGTTAAACCCTTTGCGTAATTCTTTATTACTCAAAAATTGTTGAAACAAATAAAATCATAAAAACAACCTAATATTTAGAATTTTGGAAGTTGGCTTCGATTATTGATCCTTTTAAAAAATCCCTAATTAAGGAAAATTTTAAAATATTTAACAAACATTACCAGTAAAATAAAAAGAGAATTATCAGAATATTTTATCGAGTTATCTTATCAAATTTTAAATTTAGATGTGTTCCAATTTTGGATCGAAGTGCAAGGCAGATATCCAGAAATAAGTAAACATATGTTAATGCTACTATATATGCCAACAGGGAGCTGTGATGTTGAGAGGAGTTTTAGTCATTTGCGATATTTTCACAATCAATGCGACAATCACCTGAAAAAGCTAGAGCAACTGATGAAACATTGACAATGCAAATGATGTTATATTTTAATAATAAAAAAGTATCGAATTAAATTTGATTTTTGTATTTTAATTCATTTCTAACGAAAACTCGTTCATTTCTTAAATTTTCGGTATATTTTATATTTTTTGCCCGCTTTCATCCCGAATAAAATATAAATATATAACCCTATAATTACCCCCCTCCCCCCCCCCCCCCGATTGCAACTTTTACTATTTAACGAAAAATTCATACCCTGGTAATAGGTAACCAAATTAAAGGTATCCCAAAGCAAGTGGGTAGAGTAAGAGTCCAAGAGCGGCCATTTTGGTCATCAGAGTTCATCTGTAGGGACTAAGTTACGGTAATGGTGGAGGTTCTGGGCGAACGAGCCAAACAGAAGGCTATAATGCCCTCCGCCTACTTTCCTGGAGACTCAAAGATGACACCTCCAGTCGAAGTTAGGCGGCTCATAGCTCCTACCAGGTAGGATGCGATGCAAATGCGTACCACACGGTGTGAGCAGCACGGATATCAATAATTGGGGTGAGTACCTTTTTGAGTATATAATTACTAATAATGTAGATATTGTCAATAGAGGAAGGCAACCTACCTTTATAAATGCGATTTGGCAAGAGGTCTTAGATTTGACGCTTGCTAGTCCGCATTGTAGCAGTATAGTTAAAAACTGGCATGTGTCTGAAGAGGCCTCCTTATCGTATCACTTGCACATCCGATTCGATTTGGCGGCCGAAACCATGAAGCGGCAGGAGATTAGAATTCCAAAACTGACCGCCTGGGACTCTTATAGAGTTTCACTCGAATCAGAAATGCCCTCGGTTATGGGGAACATAGAGTCTCCAGAGGGCTTGAAATTCTATTCAATCCAGCTGTATAATTCTATACACTTGGATTATGAAAACAGCTGCCCGGTTAATCGAAGAGAGTCCATTAAGTTGGTCCCTTGGTGGAACGGGGCGCTGGGTAAGCTGAGGTAAAAATTGAGAAAGTTATTCAATAAGGCTAAACACATCGGAAAATGGGGCGAGTATAGTATGGCCTTAACGGAATATAATCTCGATTTAAGAAACTCCAAAAGGGCTACCTAGAGAAACTTCTGTGAGGGAATCAATGAATTACCTCTGCAACTCGCTGCCAGAAAGTCCTTTCCAGGGATCACTCAAATGGTTTAGGCCTTCTTCAGAAGCAAAACGGGAGGTTCACTGAAAACCGGAAGGAAACCTTGGAGCAACTATTAGGTACCCACTTTCCGGACTCAATAGTGGTAGGTGCTCAGGAGGACCTGCATGACCCTTCAAGTGAGGTAGCCTATTCACCCCACAGTAGGAGCTGATGGAGCCTCTCTGGAAAAATGTTTACACCCAGCAAGGTGAGATGGGCTACTGGCTCTTTCAAATCGTTCAAATCTGCTCGAGGGGATGGTATCTTTCCAGCTTTACTTCAAAAACGTATTGAGGAAATACTCCCCAGCTTGGTCCAGTTGTTTTGGGCAAGTTATGCTTCTAACTATATTCCGAAACTATGTAGGAAAGTAAATGTGGTATTTTTCATCCAATTCATACTGTGACAACTTTTATCACATTTTGTTCCGCGAATCACCATTTTATGTAAAATTTTTGTTCCATTTTTGGTGACGCGTGGTTACTTGGGTAGTTTTATTTTTAATTTTTATATTTTATATCGAATATTTTATGTACTAAATCACTTGCTATATACACAAATTGCACATGAAAAGATATTTTTGTAATATTGTAAAAAGTCCTTGCTTTATTTGTGCAATTAAATACTATATAAATAAATAGTAAAACCAATTGGATCAGGTTAACATTTACAATGTTACACAGCAGTTTACTGCAATATAAATGAAAAGTTCGTCTCTTCCCAAAATTGGCACAATTGTGTTTTACACAAACAAAGGAAATTAAAACCATAAAACATGACCATAAAACTGTACCCTCAAATTTATATTCGTATATAGTTCCACTATTTTATGCTGTTTTTCCTCAAAAAATGAAAAAAGAAAAACATTTCAACAACTCGAAAATTTCCTTAATTACATCCAAATTAGTTTCCTTAAATTATTTTCCGAGACACCAACAAAATAAAAGCATTAATGTTTTCACAAAATAAAAATAAAAAAAATTATAATAATTAAAGCTTTTGCTGTAACTTTTTTTCCACTGTGCACTGGTGGTTATTTAAAAAACAAAAAATGTTTTTGTTTCATTTTCTTTTTCCATCGTTTTTGACTTCTACCAAAAAACACAAAAAAACTTAATATTAATTTTTTTCCGACTCGTTTCAAACAAAACTACCAAGTTCCAGAGACAAAAAAAAAAAAATTTGCTAGTTTCGTTTTAACGTCGTTGATATCTGAGGATGAGTTGGTGTTTTTTTTGTCTTTTATCTGTTTGAAATTCATAAAAGGTTTAAACAAAAAAAAAAAAGGAAAAATTTTAAACTTTCCAAGTTTGGTTTGTACGTACATACAGTTTTGACGTTGGTATCTTTTAGTTTTAGTTTAACACTTGCTTGTTACTCGTATATAAGGAACAACCGAACATAAAAATAGTTTTAAAAACACGTAGAAGGCGAAGCGCAAAAATTGATTATGTATTCGTGTAATTGCACTTCAATTAGACAAAACCACCCCCAAACTATTTACGTTACTTGTTTAAATATTGATGATCGTGAAGTTTTTATTATTTTTTTTTTTTCTTAATCGCCGTTCGCCTCCCGTGATAGTTTGTTTTGCAGATAAAGCGAAAATTTTTTCGTTGTAAACAATTTTAATTCTTCTCTATATGTTAGTATTTCAACGTAATATCCAAAATATCTTTAATTCCAAGACCGCAACAATATAAAATTTTAATGTACAAAATGACGTTGTACAATATAATTGAGGTGGTTGTGTAGAAATATGTACACGTTAAATTAAAAATACAGAATGCTTCTTGAATTTTCTTCGTTGGGATTAAAAAATTCTTTGGATATATAATTTAAATGTATGTTGCTGACGGCTGATAATCGGTGAATCCGCTGTTGCTATAAAATAAATTTAAATGTTACAATTTGGAACCAATATCGCAAGGTGTCTAAAATAAGTTGAATCTCAAACTATTAATCACGTTAGGTGACACATATATGTATATGTGTAGAATTCAATTTTTAGTTTTTTTATGTCAAAATAAACCAGGTAACCAAACAAATTATTGGAACAAAAAAATAATTTGTGTAAGTAATTATACACAACTGGAAATATGTATAATATTTATTATGTGAATGCAATTCATCATAATTTGGATTTTTTTCCATCCAGTTCTCAATTAGATATTTGCCAGTTTTTTTTTTTCATTTTTTGGTACTTGGCAGTGGTGGTATAATATGAATTCAACTAAAACCTTACACAGTATTTGTGATATAGTTGATTCTCTGCTATGATAATGTTTTAATTTTTGAATTTAATTACATGAACAACATTGAGATAGCAGTGTAAAATTTATTCACAGTCATAGATGAACATCATTCAATTACACAAAAATTATTACGGCATGTAACGGTAGTATTACCGTTCGAACAAGGTTCGAATCATCGGATTGTAGATAAAACCAAAAACTGATGTGTTTGAGTGAATGGTCTGGACCACGTGCGTCATTGTACCACTAGCCTTAACATCAATTAGGTCCTTCTCGAGACGTTGAAATTTCTCTTCAACTTGTTGGATCTCCGTTTATAGTTTCTCTTCAACCTGTGTAACCCTCGTTTCTAATGTTTGTTTAACCTGCTGAATCTCTGTTTGTAATTCAATCTGCAAATTTTCTACTTACACGTAGCGAAGTGGATAACTCGAGAAGTTTCTCTATTTGTTGTTCTATTTGGTGTTTTATTTCTTGGTTTGACTGATTTATAGTCCTATTGTCGCTCGTTTTGTTCTGTCATCGTTTGGTTTGACTGCTTTCCTTCCTATGCCATCTGATTTTTAATTTCTCCTAACTGTTGCACCATCATCTGGTTCATAGCAGCCATTAACTGCGGCACATCGAAATTTCCAGAAGATATTTATGCTGTTTCAACCAATGTTTTTGTTTGATCTCCTGTCTTCTCTACGGTTGCCGCATCCGTTACTTCCTCTCCAAAATCATGATGGTCAGCGTTTAACTCTTCATTCTCCATGGCCTGACGTAGTCGCGCTTGTAAGACATTTTTATTACCATCAACGGACAAACCCCGTTTCTCGAGTTATGTCTTCAATTCTGAAACTCTTAATTCGGAGAGAATCATTTTCTTTGTTTTACTATTCGCAATCCCACCGATGTCACCAATTGTTACGTTTTTGCCTTGTCAATCAAGGTTCGAATCGCTGGATTGTGAATAAAACAAAACACTTCAATTTAACACAAACGAATTTATTTATATAACACCAAAAATTAATTCAATACAATTTATTAGTAATAATTCACAAAATCACTTTTGTCCACGACTAACGAATAATATGCTCATTATACGTTTGTTTCATCAAATAATGATATCCATTATTCACTGCTAGTTTATCTAGTTCTAGTAGACTCTTCTTTCATTATTCATTTCATTATTATCTTTTCCGATTTTGATGAAATTCGGTATTTCCAATGGAAATGGGTTTCTAAAATGATTTTTGGATAAAGTTCTGGATGGTAGGATGGTTGGTTATTTCTTATTCGATTATTATGAAATTTGGCATGTGTGTTGTAAATGAGATTTTAAAATAATTGTTAGGTATAGTTCTGGAACCGACCAAGCGGTGCAGTGGTTAAAGCTACGGCGGTTGGATCGGGATGTACCGGGTTCGAATCCCTATAGTGGCGGGATGCAAAAGGGATTTTTCATCAGCTGATTACGATCGGTGATGACGATGAATACATCAATGACCCCCTATTGAGAGTGCGGAATCCATGGGCCGACCCACCTTTCATGTCAGTACTATAGGCTGGCATGAAGCAATGCAATCAATGTGCAGGTGGTTGAAACAAACGCGGGTCTAAAGCCATACGTCCTCGAGTCCTCGAGTTGGCTGGCAACGGCGTAAAGTAGGACGTTAAAAGGGAACTGCGAAAGAGTTAAGAGAGCGCCTGGGGAGCCCCAGAAAAGATTGCAGAGATAGAGATAAAAAAAAAAGTTTTGGAATATGGCTACGTAGGGTGGAACTTGGTTATGCATAACCGATTTTCATAAAATTTAACATGTCTTGAGGGTTGGGTTAGGTTACGTTTGCGAGTTGAATCAGGTTTGAGTTGGGATTGGATTAGGGATTAGTGAGCACTACAATGGAAATCGACGGGACGAAAAAAGTTGTCCATGGAAGTGAGTTGTCGGTTAACTGAGGATTTGTGATTTTTTTTTATAAAAATTTTATAGGGATTCTATATCTTATCCGATGAAAATCAGCATTGCCAATGGAAATGGATGGGATTTTAAATGATTTTTACTTGGATATTCCTTAACCGAATATGATAAAATTTGACATGTTCATTGGAAGTGGGATTCAAGTTCTAGAATTTGGCCAATTAAGACAGAACTTTTCTATTTCTTAATGGATTTTTGTGAAATTTGACATCTGCGATTGATATGGGATTCTAAACTGATTTTTTGGTTAAAGTTCTTGAATATGGCCTTGGAATTTTGGATAAAGTTCTGGAACCTGCCTATTTCTCAACCGATAATGATGAAAATCATAATTCTGAAATGAGTTATAGATACAATTTTGGAATATGGTCAATTAGGTTGGAACTTGGCTATTTCATAACCGATTATGATGAAATTTGACATGTGCATTGTAAATGGAGTTCTAAAATGATTTGTAGTTAAAGTTTTAGCATATGGACAACTAGGACGGAGTTTGGCTTTTTCTTAACGGATTTTAATGAGATGTGACATCTGCGATGGACATGGAATTCTAAAATGATTTTTGAATAAGGTTCTGAAATATGATGGCATGATTATAGGACAGTATGATGAAGGTACGATGGTATAATGGTACCATGGTATGTTGTTGTGGTAGTATGATGGTGTGATGGTATGACCGTTATGGTGGATTGATGAGATATACATCATGGTGTGATGGTTCGACTATACTATGGTACGATGGTATGCGTGTATGGTGGTTTAATGGTATAGTATTATGATGGTATATGATATTAAGAAATAACGATATGGTGGAAAGACTATTTAAGGTTATGATGGTACGAGGGTACGTATGCCGAGGGTAGAGAGTTGAGATTTGGTTCGAGATTAGTTGAGTTGAAGTGAGTTAGTATTTAGTTAGCTTGTATGGTTAAGTATATGTTGTTCGGTTGGAGAATTATTTAAGGTTTGATTTGGAGTTAGGTTAAGTGTTGATTTGAAAGTTGATTTGGTGATTCAGTTGAGGGTTGGTTTGGTGGTTAATTTGGTGATTGCGTTTAGGGTTGTAGTGCAGTTGACATGAAGATTGAGTTGTAAATTGAGTTGACGGTTGAGCTGAACATTGACTTAATAGGTTTATTCCGGGACTGATTTGGGAGTTGAATTAACATAGACCGAAGTTCTGATCTCCTCATGAGGTTTAAGCCCTTTCTATTTTACTTATTCAATTCTGCCCTAAGTGTCACCTTAACTTGGTGTATCTATCTTTCCACTCTACCGTTATTGTTTTCAACTTCAATTTTTTTATTGAGTGACCGTTCATTATCATTTGATATTTTATTATGGCACATAATGGTTTATTTACACTATCGGTATTTTCATATCCAATGTTCGTATTACAATGCTATCTTATATGCTTTGGAGAGTTTTTGTTACTATATTTGTATATTATTATTTAATTGTCTTCTAGCGTTATCATGTTGAGTGATTTTAATTTTGTTTATCAGAATATAAGAAGCATGAGGGGGAATTCGGATAAGCTGCTATCTTACATTGAGTCTGCATACGTGAAGCCGTTATTGATTGGTTTGTCTGAAACTTGGATATTTAATGATGAAATTGAGAACTTCGGTCTGCCCGATTATAATCTGTTTGCTAAATGTCACGAAGACTTTAGGTTCGGTGGTGTTAGACATAAAATGTTGAGCTGGAAGCAGTTTAATCTTGACTATAGGTCTTTTGATGGTGTTGGTATAACTTTTCCTTGGTGTTCGAAAATGTTATGTGCTGTGTGTATTTACAAACTGCATGACGCTAATATTTCCGAGTTCATTGAAGATTTCACTAGGCTTCTGCAAAATTTGCCTTATCCAAACCTTTTAGTTATGGGGGATTTTATTATGGATTAGTTATTTCGTTTAGTTTTGGTCTTGAGATTTTAGTTGATAAACCTACCAGGATTTTTAAAACTTCGACTACCCTTATTGACAATATCTTTTTTGGATTTGACCACAGATATTTTCAATATACTTCATACAAGGTGCATAATATGGGTAGTAGACCACTGACTAATTTATGCTAGCTAAATTCATCGGACCTACTGTATGCAGAGCTCGAATAAAGGACATACTTAATAAGACAAATGAGAGGCAGATATCTCGAATAGATTATGATTGTTTAAAACAATTAGTGGATTAGTCTCAGTCAATAAGACAGTCAAGCTTAAGCCATGGATGTCTGATAACTTATTAAGAGTCATACGTAAAATGAATAGGACATGCCACCTAGCGAAACAGTTTGTTTGAAAAAAATGGCAAGGATGCTCGCAAAAACTGGCAGACTGTTAATAATATAATTGGTGAGCATTCTGGTGATCCGGAAATCAAAGTAATTAATAGTCTTAATGATGTTACTATTTCGGATTCTGTAGCTATTGCAAATGAATTTAATGATTTCTTTCTGGTATAGGGAACTCCAATGGTCCGATAGTGATGGATGAGTTGGAAAGAAATCCAATAGTTACCGAGAATTATGATGTCACGAATAGTTGTTATTTCCCATCAGTTTTTCCAGGGGAACTGTATAATATTATTAACTCCCTACAAAATATATCGTCTCCTGTGACAGATAGAATTTCAAATAGTGTTGTTAACAAATGACTTGCTTCTTTATAGACGTCTTGTGTTTTATCTTTAACTTAACCGTAGAAACAGGAGTTTATCCTGGAGCCTTGAAAAGAGCTATTGTTGTCCCCATATTTAAGAGAAATGGTAAAAGTTGTGAAAATACCTATCGACCAATATCTCTTCTTGCCATCGTCTCTAACATATTTGAAAAGGCTATGAAGAACAGATTTCTTGGATAAAAATGAATTTCTATCTCCGAAACAACAAGCTAAACTTAAAAAGTTACCTAAAGAAAGAACTACGAATGTTAAAGTAGTGAAATTGGCCAGTGGAATTGTATGCAGTGGAATCGTGTCCAGTGGAATTGTGCTAATGGAATAAGGCTAGAATCGTAATAACCGCAGCAACGGAAATATTTGTTACCATTGCTACCGTCACCTTTTTTTGAAAGTACACTCTTCTTTTCTTAAATACTAGCTTCTTTGCCCATTTCAATTTTTATATTAATTTAAAATTCATAGTTATAATTATCTTCGTAATTAAGTTTCAATAACACCAATAACATATTAAAGTACAAATGTGTTTGCGTTTCCGTATAAATATACAAGTTACAATGCAAAAATTGTGCAAATTAAATTATTCCCCAGTCGAATTCTGTCAAGAGAAATTGTCCCAGTGGAATTGCGCCCAGTGGAATTGTGTCTAGTGGAATTGTGCTAGTGGAATCGCACGGTTACCCATTGCACGCTTAAGGGGTCAGATATCTCATTTCCACACTTTTATTTTATTCAAATTTAGTGTAGTCATCACTTTTGGCTAGTTACAAGAAATTCTATTTGTGGTGGGAAAACGAAGTTCTTATAAAAGAATATTTTCATAAATTTGCTTATTTTTTTGTAATAATTTATTTACTTTACATAGATGGCAGCATAAATTTGGTAAAATCGAACGAAAAATTACCACCTAGGAAAAATTCAAATTCAAAAATCGTATGAAAAGGAAATAAATTCAGAAAATATTAAGAACGTCTGATAATTTTGTGATTAAATAAATTTGTTTTTCTTATTTTTTTATATTATTTTTTATTCATTCCTCATTTGATGTTCAAGCTATCAACATCATAAATATAAATAAATATAATAATTCTCAATAGATAAAAGGTTTACCTTATGACTCATTTTTAATAAATCTAAGTACATATTTATAAAAGCAAAATTGTGAAAGAGTAATTTATAAGTGAATATATTCGAGTTATTTAGCTTCTATAATTTCTGTTTTATTTAAGCTTATTGATGTGTACATTTTTAATATTTCATTAGTTCGATTATAACCTAGTAAACTGTAAAGCTGTGAATTTTGGTATCATGTTTTAAAGTGGTAAAAATTAATATTTTCTAGTGCCAAATTATTAACACAATAACGTGCAAATGGTGTAATGGCCTAGTGTAAAAATATAATTTCCGCCCTATTGAACTGTTTCTTGTTGACCAGATCAGTATCATCATATGTTATTCCAAGTGAAACGGTGAATTTTATTCTATGTACTATTATAAAATATACGATTTGCGTCATCTAAAATAAAAACGTTAGAATAAACGGAATACCCATTTCAAATCGTCAATTGGATTGGTGTAATAAGCACATAACTATAAGTACATTAATAAAAACACGTGTCTCATCTAGTGTTATATGTTTCCATAATTCATTTATGTTTTAAATCATAATACATACTAACAATTGCTAAACTAGTCGATCTTTTGGTCAGATACAGTACTTGAAATACAAAACTTTAATTTTTGGCTAACTGTGCTAAGAGTCGCAAAATTGTGTGTTAAATAAGTGGACATTTATTCTGATTGATGTGTACATTCTCAAAACTGTATAAGTTTGATTATTACTTTACAAGTGAATTACAAAGCTGTGAATTTCTGTGTCACTTTTTAATGTGGTAACAAATATATAATCAACGGGCCAAATTGACAATAATTTAACGTGCGAATTGCGTAACGGTTTAATAAGCAGTATATTTTAAATCAAATGACAAAGTATTGCTAAATTAGTCGTTCGTCTTTTCATTTACAGCGCTAGAAATACAAAATTTAACAATGGTTAACTGTGCTAAGTGTCGCAAAATAATCTCATCAAACAAAACACAACACCAGTGTCTTGAATGCAAGCTGTATTATCACCCGAACTGTGATGATTGTCTTAAAAATAATCTCGCTGGCAACGAATCAAACGTCGTTATATTCAAATGTGGATTGTGCACTGGCTCCAGCCCAAACCGTCCAGTGGCGGTTGATGATACTACCAATTCTAATTTGACTTCATTGAAAGAGGAAATTTTGTTAATGCAGCACAAAAAGCTTGAAATGGCTAACTCCCTAGCTATATTGAGTAATCTGAAGGTTCAACAGGACGCTCTTTCTGAGTCAATGTGTAAAGTAGTGAAACAACTGGATCATATTGTGAAACTGGAGAGCCAAATTGAAATGAACTCGGTCAATATCTCCTCAATTCAAGATGATAATACTAAAATTAAAGCACAATTGGCTGTTGTATCCGACAAATGCACCTTTTTGGAGCGGCAATTAAACGGCACCAAACTGTTTATTTACGGTCTGCCAAACGGCAAAGACGTCAACCTAAGCGAACTTTTTAAGCAATTATGTGCACTTCTAAATTTCGACTACAGTATAGTAACAGTATTCGCAATATCTTTCGGATCAAGGCTAAGTCAATAAATAAACCAGTTGTAGTTGATTGGAACACCCGTATTTTACATCAACAATTTTTAACCATTGCAAAATTAAATCGAAATGTCTTAGCTAAGTCAGTATTGCATGGAACTGAGTGCAGTATTGTAGTAACAGACTATCTGTCACCGGCAATGAAAACTTTGCTATATGATACCAAGAAATTACTGCAATCAACAACATTTAATTTTAAATTAATTTGGGCCAATCATGGTATTATATATGCAAAGAAGGATGAGAATAGTAACGTTTTGAAAATACTTTCGTCTGATGATTTAGACAAGTTTAAAAATTAACTTTAATTTGTTTCTGTTTAGAATTTTGCTTAATTTTTGCTTTATTAATAATTAATATTATTTTTGGTTTATTTTATATCTTATTATTTTCAATATTCATTTTTTTTTTTTTTTTTGATTAATTTGTTTTCTTTTTTCTTGTTTTAGGTAACTCTGATCGTTGCAAGCAGGCACTATTGGCAATTCCAATTGATTTCATTATGGAAATATATTATCAAAATTGTCGTGGACTGAAATCAAAATTAGTGAATTTCAAATTGAATTTGCTGGCCAACGATTATGACATTGTTTGCTTGACCGAAACGTGGTTAAATGACTCGATCGGCGATAGAGAAATTGTGGATGATCGTTATTATGTAATTCGCAAAGACCGCGATCTTGCTCTCACCAATTTATCAGACGGTGGTGGGTCACTGATAGCTATTAAAAAATCATTCATCGCATGTGAGCTCGCTAGTCTTAATAATGTTTTTGATGATGTTTGGTTGAAGGTTAACCTGCCTAATGGGAAAATTCTAATTATATGTTTAGTATATTTTTCTCCAAACTCTAAATTATCCAAATATGAAAACTATAAGTTTTTCTGTGATCACCTCTGGAATTGTATTCTGAATGCACCTGACAACCATAAGTTTTTGGTTATTGGGGACTTCAATCTGCGATGCATAACTTGGGTTGTGAATAGTAATGTACTTGATCCCTCATCTTATGAGGGGCGTGCTGCTCATTATCTCATTAAAACAACAATGCTAGGGAACTTATCACAGCACAATCATATTGTTAACTGCACAGGTAGTATTCTAGATCTCATATTTTCCAACCTAAGTAGTTCTACAGTAGAAGTTACGCTTTGCTCGGATCCACTTTCAAAGATAGACAGTTTTCATCCTCCTATCATTATCAACATACTAGGCTTTTCGCAAAAAAATTACCTTATATTAGTTATTCATATATTAATGTAAAACATCTAGACTATGTTCGAATCAGAGAACAACTGTCTGTCCATGATTGGGATTCGCAGTTTGCCCATACTATTCATGATGTTCATAGCGCTGTTAATGAATTGTACTCAACAATTAGCATCTATCTAGAACCTAAGTGTTTGTTGAACAATTCACGCTCTAAGTTTCCATTTTGGTATTCTTCAAAACTACGGTATTTAATTAATCAAAAACAAAAATTTCATTCGATTTACCGGATCTACATCTCAATCTATCGGAAATTGGTTAAAAAAGAAATTCGCATTTGTTATGATCAATATTTAAGAGCCATTGAGCAAAATCTAAAGCATAACCCCAAGTAGTTCTGGACTTTCACTAATTCCATTACTTCCAAATCAGGTTATCCTACCTCTATGCGACTTGGCAATCTGGATTCTCATAATAGTGAAGTTATATGTAATATGTTTGCAGATTTCTTTGAGTCAATTTATGTACCCAATTCTGCTTCCAATAGCGACTTACTAAATGCACCCAATACTAATTGTGTATCTAATGCCATTTCCTATTTTACGGTGGAAGATGTACTAACTGTATTAAATTCGATTGATGTAAACAAGGGTCCGGGTTCGGATAACATATCGAATTATTTCATCTTTCAGTTAAGAGAACAATTGGCGGCACCTCTGGTGTATATTTTTAACTTATCATTAAATTCTGGTATTTTCCCGTCTAGTGGAAATCGGCACTTTTGGTGCCAATTTTCAAAAAAGGCGATAAAAGTTTCATCGAAAACTACAGGCCCATTTCTCTTTTAACAGCATTTAGTAAAATTTTTGAGAAACTTGTGTATAACTTAATATTTCATGAAGTAAAATCTAGTATTAGCACTTCACAACATGAATTTTATGAAAAACGCTCAGTTTTGACAAACCTTCTGGAATTCTCAAGTTACACGTTTGATAGTGTAGACAAGGGCTTTCCAGTTGACTGTTTTTATACCGATTTTAAAAAAGCGTTTGATACAGTATCTCACGATGTACTCATTAAGAAATGCTACAAAATTGGTCTTTCAGATAAATTGTGTATTTGGTTATCATCGTATCTTAGCGACAGGTTTGTACAAGTAAAATTTAATGGACAATTCTCAAGATCATTTTCGGCTACTTCTGGTATTCCGCAAGATTCTACTCTGGGGCCTCTTTTATTCACAATTTTCATTAACGATCTTTCTAGCATTTTTGATTGTCCCCATCTATTTTATGCCGATGATTTAAAATTTTTTAGAATAATTACTGATGAGACTGCACCTCTCTCCCTGCAAAGAGATCTTGATAAACTTCAAAACTGATGTCTTTTAAATAAACTAAATTTGAATACTGAAAAATATCTAGTAATTACCTTCACTAAGAAAGTTCGTCCACTATTAGTCAGCTATAATATTGCAAATTTCAACCTAAGCAGAGTTACTCAAATTGCTGATTTAGGTGTTATTTTTGACACTAAATTGACATTTGAAAAACACATCAACTCAATTTGCGCGAAAGCACACAAAATTCTTGGATTTATTTTCCGCAGAGGAAGAGATTTTCGTAATCCCGAAGTCCTAACCATATTATACAATAGTCTAGTAAGAAGTAAAATAGAGTACGCTTCGCAAATTTGGAACCCGTTCTACGAATTATATAGTGAGCAAGTTGAGCGAATGCAAAGAAAATTTACGAAGTTCCTAATTTTTAAAACTATACCTTATGTAGGAAGTATCCCTTACATTACTATAGGCTTAAGATATTTAGCATGGCAAGTTTACAGAATAGGAGGTTAGTATTAGACGACTTATTGCTTTACAAGTTACTAAATTCCAAAATCGATACCGTCGCTCTAAGTGATGTGCACTTTTATATTCCTGGTTATTTGCTCAGAAATAATCAATTATTCTTTCCTATACAATCGCGAACAAATTTAGGTTTTGCAAATCCAATATCTAGACTTCAGCGCAGCCACGATGAATTATTCTTTAATCTGGACTTGTCTTCCTTATCTTTAAACCAATATAGATCATGTCTCTTTAATTTGGTCAGTTAACTGTTTTTGGATTCATTATTTAAATATTTAAACATAAAGTATACTCTATTTTAATTCAATTTTTTAATGTTTCCATTCCAAGTGACTGATTTTGCAGTTGCTGGTGTTGCCTGTTAGTATATATCATAATTTAATATCGTTATATTCGTTTATTAGTATTATTATTATTTAGTTATTGTTACTGTTATAGTAGCATTGGATTATAATTGTTATTTTTTTAAGTATGGATTGATGTTTGTAAATTTTAGTATAGAGGGTACACGTAATTGGACTTTGTCTGTGTGTTGCCCCATTATGGAATAAATAAATAATTAAAATAAATAAATAAATAAGCAACTATAGGCATCTGAAGTACATACACTAGAACACCAAAGATACATTTAGCAAGTACTATTTTACTTCGTGAGAGCTAACCTTGATGAATTTTTCAAAATGAAAATTCCAAAAACATATTTTAGACATAATTTAATTTTAATATTCTTACAATTAATATTTATTTAATAACAATCTAGTCTTTTTGTATGTTGGTGTTAAAAATATGTAGAAAACTTTTGTAAAAAACTCGTGCCTTTTCCAGTGAAAAATTTAAAAATGAAAAACATCATTTTTACAATGGGTTCCTTTTGGGGAACAGTGGAAAGTTGCACCACTTAAAAGCTTCTCTAAAGTTATGATGTATGTATGACTATGGTTCTATATTCTAGAAGGCTCTGATAATAGTTTTTAATTGATGTAAAAAATTTTTTTGAGCTTTTCGAGTAACAAATCAATCAAAATAAGGAATTTAATCAAAATGTTAATTTTAAAAAACAATTTGCCAACATTTTCACTTATTTAGACCATAGTTGGTAGTCTGCTATTTTATACACATCTAAAACACAAAATTTTAGAAAAACAAAAATATATAGTTTAGGTTTTATATAGTATGTTAAACATTAAAAGCCAATTATTAAAATAAAAATCACAATGGAAAACAATCAGAATAAACTTTTTAGATATACAGCACAAATGTGGTGAACATAATAATAAAACTTCCACTGCTATTGTTCTTACAGATAAATATATGTATGAATGTTCTACATACATAAAACATTAGTTATGTGGTACAAGTTCTATATGATTGTACATAGTATAGTTGTACGAGCACATAATGAAATATATATATATATATATTGGATTACAAAATGAAGCCAGAAAAAAAAGTTTAACCCTCTCAAACGCCTTGTACAATATATTGTACATCAACTTTCATCGCTTCGACCAACCGTAATTTTTAATTTTTGTCTCATTTCTCTTGTGCGATCGTTTTCTTATGTATTTATGTTCACACTACAGTTTTATGAGCAATCCCATATCATAGCAGTGCATAATTGTGCTACGTATTTTATTTTTGGAAGAAAGTCAATATTAAATGGCGTTTGAAAGGGTTAACCATAAATTTTGTATTACACTTTAGAACAGAATCTAAAAATCTAAAAAATTAATTTTAAATTAAAAATGTTGATATATGCTCGCTTAACATATTACATATACAAGACTAACGTGTTAGGATGTAGATTTAAATTTTCATGTTAAAACTAATTTTAATTAGTTCTAGACAGTTAAATTAACATTTGTTGGTCATCTTCTGAGATTGTAGGTTTGTATATGTAATAAATACCTATTCTAGTCTGAATACTTTATTTGAAAAGGGGATAAGTATCGGTCGCAAAAATAATCCACAAAAGTTTTGATTTTGTATTGTTCGAATTATCCACAACGATCTTTCGGATTGAAGCACTAAGTGAACAATTATTTACACGTTGTGGTTGTGGGGCACCTACGGAGACGTAATTAATATTATTGTGACCAATTGTGATATTCGGGGAAATTTAGGAAATATTTAAGACGTCATTTAAAAAGTTTGTCTGTTGGTTGGTTTGGTGACGAATAAAGAAATTTTTATAAGATGGTGTTTTGTGGGGAACGTATTATCTGAGGAGCCGCATAAACTTAATTTTTTATTTATGATTTATTTGATTGTTACAAAAAAAACATTTATGTTTTATAAATCACAAATTATTTGATAAATCTGGTTCCTGCTACTACAGAGCGTTATTTATGCAATTTTCCTTTGTTGTTATGACATTAACAATACTTATCTCTAGTTTGTTTTGCATCTGAGGTCGTTTCGTCGTTTGATAAATACAAACATCGAGTGTGCTTTGGCTATTATGCTTGGCTATTGTTGTTCTCAATGAAACATGGTTTTATTCTCATTCATGATTTGCTGTTAGGGCTAATTTCATTGTAATGTTATTTTATTTTGTTTACTGGCCAGTTTTTGATTGAATGCGAAAATTAATGGTTTATGGTCGTACAAATGGGATAACGGTCGTCCTTCCAGTAAATATTTAAAATGGTTGATGCCTAAATATGCTGTCAGTAATTCCCTATAGTAAGTGCTGTATTTCTCTTGTGTGTCTGTTAGTCTTACCCAGAAAAAACCCAGTGGCTGCCAGATATTCCCCAACTGTTGGTGTACCACTACCCCAAGTGCATCATCTGAAGCGTCCACCATGATTGCAAGACGCGCTATTGCTAATATTGCTAATGGATGGGATAATACTGTTGCTTGACTTCACTTTATTTTAATAATTGTTGAATGCTGCAACTGCTTCTTCGTTCCACCTGATTAGATTTTTCGACCTTTTCTTATATCCTTTTAAAAAAGTATTCATGGTTAAAATGTATTCAGATTGGGGTTGCTCGAACTTAAGTTTAATTTGGATGATGGATGCAGTTTTGGAACCAGGAGTTTTAAACTTCTTCACTGATGGTTCAAAACGGGATAGAAAAGTCACGGCTCGGGTATTCTGTGAGGAACTTATGTTAAACCTCTCCTTCTGTCTCCCCGACTACTGTAGAATTTTTCAAGCTGAAGTAACTGCGACAAAGGAAGTCGTGGTCTGCTGGAGGTATAATGTAGTATCGACCTGTAATATTCACATATATACGGACAGTCAGGCTGCCATTAAAGCGCTTCAATCACACCTCCTTACGTCGAAAGTAGTACGGAACTGTCTCTCATCTCTTAACGAGATGACAGATCAGTCAACATTTCATATTTTATGGGTGCCAGGACATTTCATTAGTACAAGGAATATTAAAGCTGATGAACTGGCTCGACGTGGTACAACGGACCACATCTCAAACAGCAAAAATGATATTGAAATGCCTCTTGCGGTATGCAAACTGCTGCTTCAGGAGGAAGCTAGTAAGTAATGGTCGAATAGTACCTCATTCGTAATAACTCGGCAGGTCAGATTACGGGGCACTGTCTGATAGGCAGACAAGCGAGTAGTCTTGGTTTCTTCTCACATGACTACTGTGCGTGTAGTTGCGAGGACAGCAGGATGGACGTCAAGAGTATCCAGCGCTTCGTAGCAAGCTCAAAGTGGTTTCAATGAGTTGGAGGAAAAATGTTTAGGTTGTGGTAGAGCTACGGACCTCGTTGTGTCTTGGCCTGGTCCTAGTGGACCGCCACCTATACCTAACCTATTCTAACCTAATTTTAACTTGCCTTGAGTGATAGATTGTAAGGCGCCATAAAACAATAATGGAAAACTGCGATTCTCAGGTGCCCTCGATTCTTACCCAGTTTTTAGAGTTCTTAGGAAGCCATAAATAGATAATAAGTGCGTCTTAGAATCGAGGAAATACGGTATTAGTATGTCGTCTGTACACAAAACAGAATTTAGATTTAATAAAACTGCATTCAGTAACCGTTGAAATGACTCATCTGCGTTTAGTAAGCCAAACGTCATTTTCGTAACTTCAAACAGACCAAACGGAGTGGTGATAGCTGTTTTATGAATATCATCGGGGTTTACTGGAATTAGGTGATAAGCCCTTACTAGATCTAAAGTTGTGAACGTGTTACATCCTGCTAATTGATTGGTGAAAACCTGAATATGTGGGATTGGGTAACGTTCTGGTGTTGTTATTATTATTCAACGCCCTGGAATCGACAAACGGTGTCCATTCTCCGTTCTTCTTTACACTAAATGGAGTGGACTGGCCGCAACTACTGCTACTGGGTCTGCATGTCCCCTGTTTCATCACGTTCTGGAATTGTTTTCTTGCAATTTCCAATTTATCTGGTGGCACCCGTCGCGTTTTGCAAGATATTGGTCAAGTTGTTTCTAAGTGGTGGTGTACATTATGTTTGTTGACGGTCTCTTTTGTTAAATTTTGACTGATTTCCGGAAACGGAACGGTAATTTTGTTTACTAAAGATAGTGAGGTTTCTTGTATTTTTTTAATTACGCAAATGGTACCTATAACATAGAAAGAGGTTTATCGGTCTCTTACACTCTGTCTTTGTATATCCACTATCAGTCGGCTTTCTTTTAAAAAATACTTGCCAAATATTGGGGTGTTGACACTGCTCTATGATGAAACTCCACACGAAGTTTCGATGAAGTTTAAGATCTAGTTTTAATGTTTTCGTTCCAAAAGCGTTTACTTTAGTTCCGTTTGCAGCGGACAAATTGAATTTCGGTTTGAATTGGCCTTTGTATTTTTATTGTCTCGAGGGATTACGAATACTTCCGTTCCAGTGTCTAAATTAATAATTTGTGATTAATTTTGTCAATGGCCTTGCTGAAATCTGTATAGGTAGTGTCAACTTGGGCACCTTTTTCTAAACAAGATATCGTATCAAGTGAGCTTGCTTATCATTATAACACATGAGTAAAGTATAGCATGTACTTACCATACATAAATTGATTCGAAACCTTAAACTCATATCGAAGGTGAGAATACAACGCATAATCGACAGAATGCCTTCGTCCTTTTGTACCGTTTGTGTGTCTTGATTTTACGGTTATATAAATTAACAAGTTTTTTGTTGAACCACTGTTTACGATACGAATTATGTTTGTTGACAATTTTTTCAATAAATAGATCCATACCCGCAAACAAAATTTTGTAAATAAGGTTAGTCATAATTTCGATATCCTTCCCATTATAAAGAAAATCCCAGGAAATATTTTCAAGATATCCATTTAGAGAGTCATAATCACCATTACAAATATCAAAGATTAAAATATTATCATTTAATTAAAATATACACGGAAAAAAATAGGCTTACTATCACGAAGAAAACGGTTTCTTAATTAAATAAAACATGATTTTTCTTCATTAAAACGGTAATTTTCTTATATCCATCAAGTTTTTATTGAAATAACATAAATGTTTCTTCGACTGATAAAAATTGCTTTAATTTAATTTTTTGTTGGAATTCTATTTGGAGATTTAGTTTCTTACATCTATAAATGCATCTTATTTTTGATTTGATAAAAATATATTATTAATATAGAAAATATGCTTGTTTTGTTTCCAAATTTTCATACAAAAAGAAATTGACCTTTTTATCAAATTCTATTGTCCAATATTCTTGAAACTAGTAACTTTAAAACAAAAATGGTTTCTTAATGAACGCTAAAACAATATCTTGATTTGAGAAACTATTGAAGTATACAATTTAAGAAAGGAATATTCTTGTTTGTGTTGCTATTTATGTTAAAACAAGAAACTGAATAATTTCTCAATCTGTAATTTAAACCTAAATAAGTTTCTTAATGTTGTTTATGGGTGTAATGTATACTGGTATTTTAAAAATTTCAATATAAAAAATTTCAAATTGTCTTAGTTCACTACTTCATAAATTAATAATTTTTACAAATGTTTCATTTTCCAAATACTCGATTGTTCTTACAAATATTCCATACACTCAATTGTCGATTTCCAGATCAACGTAATTTAGATACGTAAATACACAAAATAATTTTTGGTCGTTAGGTTTAAAATTAAATAATACATATTTTAGTTTCTCCAGTCATGAGATTAATATACAGGGAGTAAATATTTTTATAAATAAATTTAAGGTTTTTCCAAATATTTCTAATAAAAAGCCCTAACACTAATAAAAATTGTTTAATAATTTTTTAATTAAATAAAACATGATTTTTCTTCATCAAAACGGTAATTTTCATATTTTCATCAAATTTTTATTGAAATAATTTGATGAAGAGTCTTGCATAAAAATTAAATGGGATTTTACGCCACAATAATCGCAGTGATCGACAAAACACCTTTGCTTTATATTTTATTCAAATCCAATGATTTAGGAAATTTTCTTAGTATTTTTAATTAACTCAAAGATTTATTTAAATGTCAATCAAATTATTGACAAAACAATATGAAATAATTTATATTTCGATTAAATTTTAAATACATTTTTATAAGGTAAACAAAACAAGAAACATTTCTTAATGGATTTCGCACGTTTCTCATACACAGAGAATAAATTTAAAACGCAAGAAACAATTTCTTTTTAGAAAAAAATAATTAGTTTACCAAAAAGTGGATTAAGAAAAATATTTCTCCTTTTAATCATCCTTAACAAGGAAACAATTTCTTCTTCTCTTTTTTTTTTCTTACTCTAAGAGAATACGTTTAATACAAGCAATTATTTCTTAGGTCCAAAAATATATTTCTCATTGTAAGAGAACTAAATTTATGAACTAAGAGAACGATTCTTTTGGAAAGAACATTTTGATAAATATGAATATTTAAGCGCTATAAATTTACAAAATGTAAATCATTCTTTGTCGACGAGTCTTTGTGCGTGTAAGATGCGTTGTAGTGTTCTTGAATATTTTTGAACAGTAGTGTTAAATTTATTAAAGCGTTTATTTTTTTTTGAGCCGTAGTGATGTTAATCCGTTTTTATTAAAACTAGTGTTAGTGAGTAATAAAACATACATATATATATACAATATTATATAGTCAAAAACTGGTACAGTGAAAAACTGAATTTTTGTTTGGTGAAAAATAAACTAAATGTAAGTGAAATTTTTATTTTTATTTAATTTGTTAAAAAAGCGTTAATGTAGATTTTTTTCTTTTTAATATTACTCAAAAATATTTTTTTATTGGTGTAAAAAATAAAAATAAAAAACAGCTCATAATATGGAGAACGTTGATACAACGTTGCAAGAGGCTACACCGAATGTTGAGTTCGAAATACTCGCGAGTCCTAGCGAGAATACATTTCTGCTTGAAATGCCTAACAGTTTAAACTTAACACCTCCTAACGATCTATTCAAGAAATTGGTATAGTGGAATATTCAAGAAGCATGGCCACTTTTATCTGGTAAGACCTACATATACATTAAATATATACATACATACACATACACAAACATATGTGGCAATAATACATAGTGACTCCAATTGAGTTTTGTTTAATATTATAGTAAAATCGAAAACCATTTATTTTTTAAAAATAATTCGAAAAATTCGGTAAAAATATTAGTGTAGTAAAATGAGTAAATGTTTGTCCGATTTTTCACAAAAAAATGCGATAGCTAGTTTTTTGTTTTACTGTGCGGTTCATAAGAATTACACCAACAAAAAATGAAAGCATTGACAAAACAACAACAAAAAATGAAAGTGCTATGGGATTTGTCTCGATGTTATCAACGCACAGTTATTCGCTTTGAATTATCGCCCATAATATGCATACAAAATCTCCCCTCAACATTTTGACCGTAACACCCTATTTTCTTGATTTTAGTTCAATTTCTTAACTATTTAACTTCCAGTTCACTCTTTCTTTAATATCAGCTTCTGTTCATCGAATCGATCTAAAAAAAAAAAATCTTTTTATTCGTAATTAAAATACCTACAACTGCACCGGCTAAATTAACAGTGAAAAAAATGGTTGTTCTTCAATAACTTTCGTTAGATTCAATAATATAACCTGAAATTCATGGGAGTTATTATAGTTCTTATAGTGATACATAATTATGTCGATTTTCATTTAAAATATTAAGATCTACGGCCGCAATCCGTATTTTAGTCCAAATTGTATTTTCAATATTTGCTGTGAGAAAAAGATTGTGGGACATAATTTTTTTTAAATTTAGGACGATTTCTGCTCTTTCAAATGTTTAAAAAATATTTTTAAAATTGTGCATAGAAACATATGTTTTATTTTTTATGGTGTTTGGTAAAAAAAGAAATTTTTATTTTTTCTACTAAAAAACCACTTTGAAAAGATTGAACTAAAATCGAAATAAAAGGGTGCTACGGTCAAAATTTTGAGGGGAAATTTTGTATGCGTATTATTGGCGATAATTCAAAGCGAATAAAACTAAAAACTAGCTGCCGCATTTTTTTGTTAAAAATCTTACAAAATTTTGTTCATTTTACTCCACTATATCTATTTTTTGTAAATTTGATTATAAACAAATGGGTCTCAACGTGTTGATTTCACTCAACATGTTGCCAATAGTTAGTATCAAATATTTATTAATAGTATTCACTATTTCTTTAAGGTGGTGGTTTTTAAACTTTGGACCTTCAATGGATAACTCATAGCGACTTAGATGAATTGTTCCCGGATTTAAAACAATTGCGATTAAAAACACAGTTGAGCAGGGGAATTTTTTCTTGGTGTGAGAACAATGTAAGGGTTGTTTGAAATATATTTTGAATTTTTTTTTTTGATTGATAATTTATATTTCTTAGGGTTATCCAACCACCAATTTGTACCCAATTCAAAGTTGCGTGAGTACCTGCTCCATGAATTCGTCTACATCAGAATGGATCAGAATGCAGTCTTCATGTGACTCTCCCATTCTAGTGATGAAGTTTCGCTATTAGATTTTGTTAGTATTGCTACTATTAATAATTCTAATATTAGTAATACCATAGACAAAATAAGAGTTCTCATTTTACTAAAAACGAAAAAAAAAAATTTCTGATCCCATGTTATCGTTGTATTTCTTATATGTACTTATTAAAAAACTATGCATTCTAGATCCGTATTATCTATAGGTATTGATACACGCAATACATTTTAAAATCATTGCCTTATAAATTTCGCCAGTACAACGATGAGGCTGACATTGGAAATATCCAGAAGTTTATTTTTTCCATGCTTTTAGTAAAATGAGAAATTTATGTAAATATTTTGTCTCTGGTAATACTATGAATAAAATGTATTTTTTATTATTTCAGAATTTGGCTCAGTTTCTAAACACAAATAAGAGAATAATAATTTTCAAAATTTATAATTCCAAAACTCCACCGCATTGGACAAAAATACTAAGGAATTGCTTGTGAATAGCATAGTGAACGAATTAGTAAAGAGACCTTTTCATTCTATAGATTTAGAAAAAATTTCGATCGATATTGAAAAACAGTTTCCAGGAGAGGTTAAGGCAAATAATAATAAATATTAAAATTTAATTTACAATTTACTTAAAGTTTAATTCTCTTTTCAGGAACTGTATTATAGAGGAGGAGGAAAGCCGTCTGGTATCCTATATAATAAACACACAGAAAAAACTAGAGTTGTTACCACGAAGAAAACGGATTTTAAATTGAAGAAAATGTACTTTTTCTCCATTTAAAAGCTAATTTTTTTAATTCTTTCGCGTTTTTCTTCATGTAAGATTTGTGTTTCTTGAAATGATAAAAAAATTCTTGAGTTAAAATTTGTTGCTTAATTGTAATCTGAGATTTAATTTCTTGCATCTATAACTGCTCAAAATTCTTGATTTAAGAAAAATAAATAACGAAAGGAGAAAAATACGATTGTTTTGTTTTCAATTTTTCTTGCAACTAGAAATTGACTGTTTTCTCAAACTATATTGTCCAATTTTCTTGGAATTTGTTATTTTAAAAATAAAAAAATTTCTTGATCAACACAAATGCAATTTCTTGATTCAAGAAACTATTGAAACGTTAATGATAAGATTGAATTTTTCTTAAATCTAGAAATAGAACCTTTTCTCAAAATATAGGTATTATCCAATTTTCTTGAAATCATCCATTTTAGAAATTTAATACATTTATTGAAATAAATAAATGAATTTCATAAAAGCATTTTTATGTTTTAATTCAAATTTAATTATTTATGGTTTGGAAACATTTGTAGAGAGTACTGTATGCAATGAGAGATTAGGGCATTTTGTACACATTCTGCTAACTTTGTTCTTTTTTATAGCTGAAATAATTGGGTTACAATAATCAACTAAGTTGGGTGCCTAGAAATTTGATTAGCCGATATACTAGTATGGTTCAGAATATGGAATAATTTGGAAAATATAGTACAGCATTCCGAATAATTTAGATTAGTTTTAATTAGGTGGTACAACAAGGAAAATTTATTCTATTTTCGAAACAACTAATTTTTCTATGTTATTCTTGAACTGAGAAAGAATTTTCAATTGAAGAAACTATTCCCTGATAAATTCTATTAACAAGAAAACTATGATTTTACGTCTCTCAGGACAAGAAAACATTTTCTTCTCTTAAACGATCTTATTTAAAATTCGCATTTTTCATTTGAACAAAAATTTCTTAATCTGAGAAAATATTTTTAATACAAGAAATTATTTCATAATATGAAAAGCTTATTTCTCAGAACAATATAATAAAGTATTTTAACTAAGTAAGCCTTTCTTGAGACGAGAAAATTATTGTTACATTGTTATAATTGTATGTATGTATATACCATTATATAATGGATGTGCGTACCAAAAAGAGCATTCTATCGCGAACCTTAAACAGTGAAAAACGTAAATTTTTTTTGTGATTTTGAAAGTGGGATTTTGTGAAAATTTTCTTTTACTAAAAATGAACAAACTTAGATTTTTTAAACGGTGGTGTTTCCACTTCAAAGTGGTGTAAAGTGAAAACAGAAAAAGGATTTCTGTAAACATTTAATATTTTCTCCCGCCTTGCTCGATACTCAAATGTCTCAGATGTTCAAAACATATGTAGGTAAGTATTTCTGTTATAAAATACAAGAGAAAAACTGGTAAAAATTATTGGCATTAATTATGTTGGCGCAGAAGAAGGCAAAATATAAATTTATTACATGTAAGGAAAACAAATCTAACACATTTAAATCATTTGATTTACACTTCCAAATGGAATTAAAATATTTAAACCAAATTTATTATCTATTTAAAATCTACAAAATTTTTTGATATAGTGATACTTTTTATAATAATGTTTGATAATTAAATTCTTAGTTAAAAAACAAAAATTGAAAGTCTGAACTTAACATTATAGTACAACGATTATAAGCTTAGTTCTAATTGAAAATTATTTATTAAATTATAATTATTTATATTAAAATATAATGAAATTAATAATAATAATCGAAATTATCAAATTTGTATTTAAATATTTTCTGTATCTGATGGTGGAATAAAAAAACACAAAAATAAATTTTCATTGTGTGTATTATTTTAAACAACAATTTCACAAATCGAAGAAATATTTCTGAAACGAAGAAATATTACGTAACCACACCTGAAGAAATATTGCATTGTCACAAAAAAAGTATTTCTCTAGTGAAGAATATTCAAGTTCCCTGGAAAAAGAAAACCGATGCATACAAGAAAACACAAACAATAGATTTATAAATTGTTTTCTATAGTCAAGAAATAGCAAATTTCTTATAAGAAATAAAAGGATGCACACAAGAAAATCCAAACAATAGATTGGTAAATTTTTACTCTACTCAAGAAAATATGTGTTTTAAATCAAGAAAATATCTGTTTATTTACAGAAAATGCTACTTAAATAAAGAAACGAAATTTCGTACCATAAAAATTTCTAGTTTTCAATCAAAAGAATCGGTTTCTACAAACAAACCGATTTTGTTTAACTTAAGAAATAAGAATTAACCATGAAGAAAACCATATTCTCTATGTAATCACGTTTTCTTGTATCAAGAATTTAATTTTCTCATATCAAACAATTAAAGATTATTTTAATATTTTAGAAGAATTTCAAATTGAGAAACGTAAATTTTGTGGTGAGAAAAATTTCGTTTAGCTGAAAAATGATGTACAAATTTTCTTGAACTAATCCGTTTTTTCTTCATATTAGAAATTATTTTTTTCCGTGCATTAAAAACCGGAGCTGCAATCTAAGAAAATTAGGATATTTGCAAAAAAATCTCGCAATTCCGATGCAAACAAAATAGTTAACCAATTTTTAAACCGAAATTGCACCTATTTTAAAGTCTACTAAACTAACATCAGTTTTAAACGGAGATAGTAATTGTAAGTTAACGCCAAATTATTTATTTAATATTAATGTTTTTTCTAAATATACAATATTAACTCCACATAATAATGTGGAGTAAATATTCTAACATTTAATTGAATTCATTTTATTTTTCGTTCCAGGCGATTCATTCAATTTTAACATTCTAACGTGCCTCCACTATATTCCAAAGCCAACAGCCAGAAGTAGATCGATGACAAAAAGCGATTGGAGACCATTTATAGAAGTATGTTCATTATTATATTATATATTAATAAATAAATAATATTACTATATAGAAATAAAAATAAATGAAATAAATGAAAATAAAATAAAAATAATATATATACAAATAAATAAACATGTAATATATTTATTTATTTCTATTAAGCTATTTAGATAGAAATAAAAATAAATTAGTTTTTAAGTTTTTATGTATAATGTAAATAAAACTTTTATTCATACAATTTTATTAGCCGAAACAAGTATTTGATTTAAATATAAAATGTGAAATATTGTTAAAAATAAGAAAACTGATTCACGTAGTTTTCTTATTTTCACTAATATACCCACACCCCGGAAAAAATATTGAAATACTACAAGAAAATCATTTTCTCTATTACTGAATATGAAGTACCCAGGAAGAAATAGGTTTCTCCGGTTGAGAATAAGCTACATGGAAATAAGAAATAATGTGATGTAATCAAGAAACCCTAAGGAATAAATTAATAAATTATTTTCTTTGATTAAGAAATGAGCTCATAAAAAATGCATCCCTTAATACAAGAAATAATAAATAACGTGTTTATAAATTGTTCTCTCTACTGAAGGAAAGGTAAGATTAAAGTATGAAGTAATACGATACATATAAGAAAATCGTAAAAATGGCTTAAAAGATGTATTTCTTCAGCTAAGAAATTATAATTTAAATATTAGAAAATCAGATAACTTTTTTCTTGGGATAAGAAGATACAAATAGTAGTTTAATAAAATTGTTCCATTCTAAGAAATTAAGTGTTTAACAGCAAGAAAATATTTTTTATTATTGGAAAATTGATTTTCGATAAAGAAACATATTTCTCCACTGAATAAAGGTTTTCTCCAGACAAAACAATAATACACAATTTTAAGCAAATCATTTTCTTGAAACAAACCAATGTATTTCAAATCAAACAATTATAAATAAACATTTGGAAAATAAATATTATCTTTGAAACCATATTTTCTTCTAGCGAGAAATTAAATTTCTACTAACCATCAATTATAGTTTATATTAACATTTTAAAAATATTTTGTAATGGAAAATACATTGTTTATGGTAAGAAAATTTTCGTTTAGCTGAAAAATATTGCCATATTTTCTTGGGTTATTCGAGTTTTTCTCTATATTAGTAAGTTTTTTTTTCCATGTAATCGTCAAAACATGGTAAACTTAATTTAATTAACAACGATGTGTGATGAATGCTTCAATGTGTACTCCATTATGTTGCATTAGACCCGCATATCAAAAAATGAATCAATCACCAAAGAGGTATTGGCAGTTTCCAATTTAAATTTTTCGTTTCCAATTTAAATTTGGGGAGTTAAAATCTCCCACGATGCACAAACTATCATTATCTTCTATGGGCTGAGTCTTATTTTCAAATATATCGATAAATTCATTAAGGAATTCAGATGTTGATTTCCCGGTAACATACGTAACACAAACGAAAAGATTTCCTTTAGCCATATTTACCATTTGCGGATGATACTGCAATCTTGGCAATGGGATATAGAGTAGTCAACCAGTAAATTATAAAAAATCGCTAATTCATTAAGTATTTGGACGAAGAAATGGCGCCTTCAACTTAACGAAATTAAATCTGTGCATATAAACTTTACCAACAAAAATGTTAGTCGGTTACCTGTTCAAACACGGCAAAATATTTAGGAATGACCCTTGATGCTAAACTCAAGTGGAAAAAGCATGTTAAAAAGAAAAAGGAAGAGTTAAACATCAAATATAGAAAAATGTATTGGCTCATAGGAAGGAACTGTGAGCTAACATTACATAATAAACTGCTACTATATCGGCAGATATTGAAACCTGTATGGACGTATGGCATACAGCAATGGGGCTGTACAAGGAAAACTGGCGTAAAAGTAATTCAAACTTTTCAAAATATTCAGTTGTAATATTTGTTAAATAATAATAAAAAAAAAAGTTTTGTAAAATTTTTTCGAACTAGTCAGATCAATGCAACATTCTATCAAAAACTAATCGAAAGTGAGATTTAGTTCTATAGATTGCCATTTTGTATTTTTATTATTTTGATTCTTTTTTTATCTTAATGGGCAAAATTGAATTTTCCAAATCTTTTAACAAGCAAAACTCTCCTAAACAAAACTCTATAAAATAAATAATTGTTTTGCTTCATAAATAACCAACATGAAAATGGGATTGCCAATTAAAACAAAAACATTGTCCCAAAGAAACCAGAATATGAAATAAGCAAATTAAATTTGTTTTTGTTATTTTTTATTTTTTTCATTAAAATGAAAATGAAAAAAAATATTTAAATTAAATTAAAATGTTCACCATCAAAATTAATTTAAAATATTATCCAAAAATTATGTTCAACATACAGATACCATATATCCAAACAACAACTACAGAGGGCAAATTTAAATTTGAAAAACCACAAAATAGTAGCGTCCCAATAGTAATTAACATGTTTATAGTAATTATTATGGGTATGTACAAAGTACATAATTTAGTAGTAGGGTAACTATAAATTTTGTGTTGTATTTATTACGGTTATTTCTTTTATAAATAAAAGATCGACATCCTGTGGAATTCAAGTAATTAAGAAAAAAGATTGCCGCTATAGTACGGTTAAGCTCCAAGCTACTTAAATCTAACTGTGGTAAAAGTTTAAAGTTGATAATCTTCTAGTACAAATTAGTAAATACATTGTAGTACTCTAAGCTAAGCTAGGCGTTACCGCAATGCTATATCTCACCTAAGCATGTTCGTCCCGAACTGTTTGCTCGTATGTAATAACGACTTTTCATCCGGCATACCCCGCCAATATCAGACTCATCATCCATAGATGTCAGAGTATTATTGCTGTTTATGGCTCTATCATTAGAAAACATTTCATGGAAAGAGTCCTAATACTCTCAATTTATTCGACCATTTCCAGTATCACTGTGCTTTCCTCTAGTATCAATTGTCTAAAATCATGTCATAAGTTTTCTTTAAATTTCAAAATTGCCGGTCTATTAATTCAATTGTGATGGTATAGCCCAGCCCAACAAAAACGTATCCACAAATCCTGTGTTTTTTTGAGTCTCTAAATTCTGATTTCATAATCTTCTTTTATTAGCCTGGAAGTCTCTTTGAGACTCCTCAAACGACACTTTTCTCACAAATATAAAATCATTTACATTTTACAAAGATTTTCCGTTATATCTTTTCCAAGTCAAATTAAACTCTTTTCAAACAAATTTATCATGGGGTCGTTTGGATATCAGGAGGTGCAATTACGTGTTGAAATGAGTTACGCGGTGATTTTCAATTGTGACCACATATATACTATATACTTATATGTGGCCGGTGTTTATTTAAAACTTAAAAATTACACTAGGAACAAATAAATTCCACCGCCACCAATTAATTACGCGTAAAAAGACAAAAATTATTTTATTTAGGTTAATCACTATACCAATTTAAATATGTGTGATTCCCGATACAAAACACGATAATAAATTTAGTTGCACATATTCTATCACTTTATTAATTAAAAATTTCTTATAAGAAATTTTTATTAGATACAAAAATATGGAATTACGATGCCTGTCAAAATGGCGCACGATGCTCCTTAAAACTTGGTTAGAACGAATGTGTATAGAAATAATTCGTGTTGTTGTGTTTTTTGGTTCGTTGTCATTCATTGCTGCGAACATATTCATCCCTATTCCCTATTATGATTGTCGAATCGATCGACAATCGACACGACTCTGTATAGTAATACAACAAGTGAAAAAGCAACACAGAGTCGTGTCGATTGTCAATCGACTCGATAATCATAATAGGGGTGAATATTTGTAGGCACGCTCGATTGAATAAATAAATGTGTAGTTGAATGTGTTCGATTGCGCGTATTATGTTGGTGGTGAGTGAATGTTTGCATGAATGGCAAATTGGTTGAATGTTAGAAATTTTGATGAGTTTGCATATTATACATGATTGGTATTTGTGGCGATGAACGAGTAATGAGTATTTTAAACAATTTTATGTATGAATAATAAGTGAGTTGCTACAAATTTAACAACAATTTTTAAAACAAATTAAATTATCTTTTTTTTAAACGTAGATGTATACAACAAAATTAGGCACAATGCAATTCTCTGATTAATTAATAATTAATAATAATTAAAATAATAATTTTTTTTGGAAAATCCAAACCAAAAATTTGTTTTAAATTTATTCAATTTATAGGTTTTGCACTCCAAATTCAACCTTTTACAAAACACAATCATCCTTTTCCAAATCAAATTCACCTTTATCCAAAACATAATCATCATTTTCCAAATCAAATTCAAGCGTAGACGATAAATGAAATAAACAGAATGTATTTAATTAATTAAATTTACTGTATTTAAATTTTCGATACAAAATAACAAGTTAATATAATAAAATAAATAAACCTTTACTACAATAGAGGCATAAAATTCGCCCTGTAATTATTATAAACTTCACCTCAATCGTAAAAGTCACTGTAGAATTCATCCCAAATTGATCTGAATTCAATTCATTCCCGAATTTACTATATAATGTCTTCTTACCTAAAAATTCATCCTAAAATGCACCTTAAACTTCACCGTACAACCTAACCCTAAAGTTCATCATAAAATTCATCCCAAAATCAATCGAAATTCTCCATCAAATTCATCATAAATTTAACCCAAATTTATTTTAAAATTCTTCCTAAAATTAGGAAATTTAATTTTAAAATTCACTCTTAAATTCAACCTGCAAGTCACTCTTTAATTAACCTTAAAAGTTTACATAAAATTCACTTTAAAATATGTATACCCTTTAATTCAACTTACCTTAGAAATCACCTTAAAATTCATTGGAAAACCCTCTCTAAAACTAATCCTGAACTTCACTTTAAAATCCACCCAATGTGTTGGGAATTTAGAAAGCGAGAACCCTTAAAAGCTTAAATAAGAAATTTATCAAATTTAAGAATTCTGGAGTTTCAAAATTTTAATTTAGGATTTTGCGAATTTTATAAAATCGTTAAATTCAAATTCATCATTTATTAGGAATTTGGAATTATTGATTTTAGAAATTAACGAATTTTGTAATGTACTTTGGAAAGAAAAGAAATTAAGAAATTTAGAAGTTTTGTATTGTAGGAATAGTAGAATTTAATAAAATTATTGCGAATTTGGGAAGGTAAAAATGAAAAATGGGAGTTTAAAGATGTCAAATTTAAGAATCTTGATATTTATAGAAGTTGACAGCATTTTTCAAATTTAGAATAGGTATTAAGAATTAATTAATTTAGATATTTAATACTAAATACAATATGTAAAATACATTAAATTCAAGATTTTGAAAATTTCTCCTATTCAGTCGCAGGTTTAGAAAAAATGGGGTGTCGGGCAAGTTTAGTTCCTCCACCGCCTCCCGGTGCAAACAATTAAGTTTTTTCTGGTTCATCATTGAATCAAAAAAACAATTTTTACGATGCGGACAAATATCAACAACTTTATAATAATTTGAAAAAATTCAATAATTTCGAAATAATCTCAAAATATTGGTCACAAAGCAACTAGTGTGAAATTTATGACAAATTGACAAAATACAAGTATTACACCCTAATACACTGCAAGTAAAAGCAAGTATTATACACTAATAAACTGCGGATCTCAAATAGTTTTAAGCAACAGTACCAAAAATTTACATTTTCATAATTATACAACCAACTTCCCTGTAAATTTTAGAATATAAATTTGCATGAGTTTAAATCAATTTTATAAGTTTTTCCTAAAAAGTGTAGGCTGACATTGAGTGAACCATGACAGGCAAACATTCAAATTTCTAAGTAAATGTGGACACTAAGTCATGTTATTTGTCTCAATGAACACATTTGTCAAAAGTGGTTTATTAGTTCGATTTTAAAGGTCAAATAGAGAGAGCCAATGACAAGCAATCGCAGAGACGGCTAAGTAAATCAGATTATACCAATATGTTGTATGTCTCAACGTGAATATTTCTTATTTAGGGTATATTAGCGAGACGCTCAGAGGGCAGTTATCGAATTTACAAAAAAAAAGCACTTCGAGAAAAAGTGTAGGTGGAAGTTCGATGGCCAATGACACTTTTCACAAATTTGTTCATTGGGAAAAACAATATGACTTAGTGTCCACATTTACTTAGAAATTTGAATGTTTGCCTGTCATGCACAGTTAAAAAAAATTGTCATACACGTTATTAATTATATCGTATATAGATCCAAAACATAATTATAATGTATTTCGAAGTACTGTTTTTTCGAAAATATTTTCAAATTAATTTTATCGAAAAACGAAATAAGTTGCTGGGAAATAAGGTAAAAAATATGTCTATTTAAGGATCAAAAAATATCGCTTTTGATAATATGTTACTGCGAAAACCAAAATGTTTAATACCGAAATTAATAACAAAATAAACCTGATTTCAATATAAGAAGCAAGTATTATTGCTTTTGATAATTAGTTACTGCAAAAACCGAAATGTCTAATACCGAAATTTATATGAAAGTAAACCTCATTTCAATTTTTATTGATACTGTATTGTAATAGCTATTGACCTTAGCAGTAATTCAATATAATTTTTATTAATGAAACGCGAGTAATATTTTTAAATAAATTATTTAATTATTTATTAATTTTACAAAAATTTCAATTTAGGAAACAATTAATCAATATTTAGTCAAATTCAATATTTTTATTGGATGGAACTCGTCCAATATTTGTTGGTAACAATTGAAGCAACATAAACAAGTTTTGCACCGAAGTTAACCAATCTAAAAGTAGCAATATTCTCAGTTAATTAATTATTTTAAATTATATCAAAAAAAGAATACCTTGATTAGCGTTATTTGATTCTTGCCGTAATTAATTGAATATTTCTGGAATGACGGTAAAATATTTTGCCCAGTTGCTAATCAAATTATTTTCTTCAGCCGGATACTGTAATTTAAATTCAAATAATATCTGAAAATAAATAAAAACATTTAAAAATTGCATTAAAACAAATTAATTTAAAATATAAATTCATTTATAAATTTTTAAAAAATACGTAAATGTAAAGCCACACTGAGAGAAAAGTCTGCTGATAGGTATAGTCATGAAATTATGGATAAGCCCTGATCGAATGTGCGCTAAGCGTAATTATTCTCAAATACAGCGTAATCCTGAAAAATGCGTCAATGAATTGTGATTTTTAATATTGATGAATTTAAGAAGATTAATCATAGTTTAAACAAACGACGTTCCATTGTTCATGAGTTATATTCTTAAAACTGATAAATCTAAAGTTTAAAAATTATCAATATTTTTTTTCTATAATCGTTATTTATGAATATGTTGCATAATTTCAGATAATAATTTTCTATAATTAAGAGTAGTATGTTTCAAATAAGTATTATTCTTTATCATTTTATTTCAATAGTACTTGTTTCAAAATTTCATTCTTCATATTCTTTGTAATTATACTTGAATCAAGTATAGTTCATATTCATGTTGACAAAAAACAAGACAATTTTAGCGGGTAATAGTTCATTTGAGAAAAAACTAATACAATTTAAGACTATAATTCTCATAATGTGATTAATATTTCCACAATTTTAACCAGTATGAGTATACCTTCATTTAAGAATAAACTAATATTAAAATAAGAATATAATTTTTATTTTGGAACTAAAATTCACAAAATTTGAAAAGATTTGGCTTCATTTGAGAAGAAACCCCTACTTATTTTAAGAATATAATTCACAATTTGAGATTAAAACTTACAAAATTTGTATTGGTATGGTTTCATTTGAGAAGAAAACCGATGTTAATTTGAGACTATAATTCACATTTTGGAACTAAAATTCACCAAATTTATAGAGGTTATTCTTCATTTGAGAACAAAATTTGAAGATTATTTGAGACTATAATTCTCATTTTGGGACCAAAATTCATATAATGTGCATAGTTAATAGCTTCATTTGAGTAGAAAGTGGTTCTTTATTTAAGAATATAATCAGTTTTAGTTTTTTATCCAAATTGTCTATAATAAGCTGAAAAAATAAACTGAGTAACAATAAAAAGACAATAAACACAACACTTCGTTAAGAATATAATCTTAAAGTAAATAAAATACATAATATACCTTAATTTTTAATTATCTTTATTATAAATATCATAAAAGTATGTTTTTATACATTTATATTACGTAATTTATTAATAAATATTTTAATCATAATTTTTTCTCTTGATGCGTTGTTTGCAAATTGAGGCCACTTAGATAAAAGAAGGGTACTTTTTTCATGATGAAGGTTTTCAAAATCTATATCAACCTGAATTGAAAAAAAAATGTGTTAGTGTTATGTAGTATTTGAAAACAATAATTTTCACTTACCATTCTAAATCCATTAGAGGATTTAAATAAGCTCCACTCATTCAAAAAATTCACCAATTTATCTATTGATGATCGTAAACTGTCCAATTCATGCCACCGTCCGTTAGAAATACTTTGCCACTTTAACTCGACCACTTCACAGGGCTCATCAAAAAGATTTAACCACTTCTTATTCAGAGAATAGTCTTCATGAAGTGTTATATCAATTCTTGTTTTACTTGTATTTATCTGAAAAACGAATACAACTTTTTTCAATAAAATTTAATCTTAAACTCTTAGTACGACGAAATTTCGTAAAATTGCAATTTTAGTTTCTAACAAAAGTCAAACATTACCTGAAGATTTTGAGCTTCTTCTTCGTTTGCGGCTTGTGAATATCCCTTTACTGCGAAGTTGACTGGCACAGTTTTTATATCTGTTATATCAAGACCCAGGCGCGTTTCTTTGTGATTCGGTTGCTGGTTTGTAATAATAATAATTTTGTTGTCACGGCAAGTAAACGTCTTTATCGTTCAAAAATTAATTTTATTAGCACAGAACTCCGTTTATATAAAAAATCAAATCATCAATACAATATTAAATGAATTTTCACTTTCACTTTTATGATTAGAGTTTTGTTTTATTTAACACTTGAAATTGAAACTCGTTAAAAACGTTACTTAAAAAAATTTATAAAATCGCAACAGACACTAGTAGGCACATCCGTTTCGTAAAACATTTAAAGATAAACTGAAAAAATACACCAGGTAAAATGTAATATGGATTGTCGTAATTTTAAAATTTCAAGTTCTATTATTTAGAATAGTATTCTTAAACTCATAATATAAATTATTATGGAATTATGAATTTTATTCTTAAATTAAGAAGACGACAATAAATCTATGCACAAATTGTGGATTTATTCTTATATTAAGATTAGTACGCATGAATAATGATTTATTTATTAAATTTATATATTTAATTTGTATAAAACTATACGTAAATTTAGAATACTATGCACAATTCGAGATTCGTATAATTCGAAGATAGATTATATATAGATATAATATTGAACTTATTATACTTGAATTAAAAATAAAGTTCACGATATAATTTTAACTATGATTAAATAATACATTAATACGTTGTGTATTTCATAATTTGCTTATTAAATATTTAATGTTCTTAAATATAAGTATATGTTGAATATGTATTTTCATTTTTCGTAGCGAAAGCAATACTCGCATAACAGGTGGCAACTTATGGGATATTCCAGTAAATTATAGATTCTTTCATCCAATTTTTTGCGAACTCATCTGATAATAAAAGAGGGATCAAATAGTTCCGTCAAAAACTATGAAATGGGACAATTAATTCAGTTCAACGTGATATTACTTATTTAAATAGCATTCACGCATAAATTTTATTCGTATTTCGTACTTTGAAATGAGGCTTATAATAAGAGATTTGAATTTTTTGGGTGTCTTTTGTTTAATAAAATATTGACAACCCAATTCAGTAAATTGATTAATTATTTCAGAGGCATTACTTCATGAAGCAACTATTATTCTAACTTCACAAAATATCGCTAAACGTTGTATAAAAATTCACATGTTTTCGTAAAAATTACAGATTCTAGATGATTCAATTAACAGGTATCATAAAATGTATTACCTTACTTTACTAAACTTATGTAGGGTCATTAAAATGAGCGTCAGGGATGGCTCAAAAAAATGTTTGTAATCCTCGCGCCCTATAGGGGCTTTTTTGTTTCGCCCTCCCTACCCAAGCAAAAAAATAGGTAGTGTTAAAAATATTCTTAAGGTGATAAAAATATTTAGATAAATATCGGACAATTTGGCGGAGGTTTTTTGGCGTAATGTTCGTAATTTAGGCCTAGGCAGATGCAAGAGTAGTTCTGGTGGGGTGTTTAAGCCCAATGATATCAATAGTTATTTTTGCTCTAGTTTAAACTCGGGCAGTTGTACCGCCGATTTCTTCTCTAATGCGTCCTCTAATTTATTTTCGTTTTCAAATATTTCTCTCGAGGATTTAAATCGGAATCTTCTGGTCTGGATACCGTCAATTTAAAATTCGTTAAGCGAGTTTTCCCTTTCGTCTCAAAATACTTGTTACATATCTTTAATTTTATTCTCACGTCCTCTTCCTATCCAGATCAGTGGAAGCTAAGTAAAATAATCCCCATCCCAAAGATCAGTAATCCTTCAGAGCTATCCCATTTGCGGCCAATTAGCATTTTAAGTTCTCTTTCTAAAGCTTTCGAGATAGTTGTTAAAACTCAAATTCAATCGCATCTAAATAGCAATAGTTTAATTAGTTTCTTCCAATCTGTGTTTAGAAAATTCCGTAGTACTTCTATTGCGTTATTAAATGTATGTGATGATATTAGGCGTAATATGAATAATAGGGAATTGACTTCTTTAACTTTGTTAGATTTTTCTAAGGTCTCTGATTCTATTAATCACAGAATTCTTTTTAACAAACTCTTATCTCAGTTTAGATTTTCGGTTTCCGCTGCCAGATTAGTTTTTAACTATCTCTCTAATCGTTCTCAGGCCCTCCCGGGGCGCAGTGGTTAAGCTACTGCGTTTGGATCGGGAGGCACCGGGTTCGAATCCCAATCGGGGAGGGATGCAAAAGGGATTTTCCATCATCTGATTACGATCGGTGATGACGATGAACACATCTATGACCCCCTGTTGAAATAAATACTCTTCACATGTGATGCTATCATCCTAAAAGAAAAAATACACATACAATCCAGTGGCCTAATGCCGACCCACTGGATCAACATCAGGTAGCGGCATTTTTCATGGACATAATAAGACCTACATTACAGTTAAGAACCTCTAGGGACGCACAATAGACCTCAATGGTCGCAGTGCTTGGGCTGCAAAGACACCCACCCTTCATTAACAGAAAAATCGTTCTCAGGCAGTTTTTTTCGACAATTCTTTGTCTGATTTCCTTCCTGTAATTTCCGGCGTTCCTCAGGGTGCAGTGCTGGGTCCTCTATTGTTTTCTATGTACATTAATGACATAAAATCCTCTATTCGCATGACGTCCAAATTTATAGAAATAGTCGTTTAGATTAGGATTCTATTGATTGGAATATCTCTCTGATAAATGAAGACTTAAGTAATATCGCTAGTTGGTCAGTCCCTAATAGGCTCGTTTTAAATGCGAATAAATCTCAGTCGATTATAATTTATAAAAAATTGTTAGACACCTCGTCCTTTCCTGGTATTTTCCTGCAGGGTTCGCTAATTAGGTATTCAAATACTGTTAGAGATTGAGGCTTAGTTATTAATAAAACTCTTTCTTGGGGTGACCATTTAGTTAATATTAGTAAGAGGGTCTTTGGTATGCTTAGTTGTTTGTATACAGTAGTGGGATTTTCTGATAGTCAGTTTAGGAAAAAAATGTTTCTGTGTTATCTTCTTTCTCATTTTATTTAAGGTGACATAGTTTTATTCGGTATGCTTCAGGAAAATATGAACGTTCTCCAAAGATGTTTCAATGCATGTACTAGGTTTATTTTTGGTATTAGGGAATTCGATCATATTTCTGCTTACTCTAGCCTTGTTTTAGGATGTAGTTTATCTATATTTTACGAATTTCGCGTTTGTCTTTTTATTTTTAAACTTCTCAATGCTATGAAGCCTTGTTATCTTTATAGGAAGTTACTGTTTAGTAGGTTCCTCAAACTTTCGCTTGATTCCGGCCAAAAATTGTTGTAGGTCGCTAAACAAATCCTTTTACGTTAGGGGAGTTTCTCTTTGGAATTCAATTCCATTAGAAATTAAGAGATTAGGATCGGCCAAATTATTTAAGACAAAATTTTTGGAGTGGCGTGATTGATGGGCAATACGTAGGTATTTTACATTTATTTTTAATATTATTGTTATTATGGTTAATTTTTAATATTATTTCACCTCTTGCTATTACATTTTATTGTAAATGAGCTATTGCTCAAAATAGAATGTGTATGCGTGAGGTGGAAATTGTTTGAAAAAATGTAAGAGGTTTTTCTGCCTAATGGAAACAGCTTCATTATTTTTTTGATTTTTCTGTTGTTCCGTTTACTCTGTTTCCATCTGTGCTTTTCCTTTTAATACTAAATTATTGTTAAAGTACAATAAATAAATAAATTGTTTTCGCAAATAAAATATAGGATATATTTTGGCGATGCACTCGGTTCAATGTTAAAATAGATTGAAGCTCATTACATAAATTCACTGCTTAGATGTCTTTAGAGCCTTCATGAGTTAATGTTCTCTCAAGCTTAGTACACGACGCATACATGTGCTGTGTTGTTACTTGTTGTAGGCTGTGAATGTCAAAAATAAATCAAAAAACTGACTCGAGATTTAACATCTGCTCAAATCTATCATTAACGGAGATCGCAGTATAAAGGACTGCAAAGTAAAAATGCACTTTAAATCTTTGCTGGGGGTTTTAAATGAAATTATCTTGCCCTTCATATGAAAATTGTTTTTGATGTGAAAACATCTTTAGCGGCAGGAGTAAGTAAAAAATTGTATAGAAATCGGGTTACGGAAACAAAAATGCCGAACAAAAAATATTGCTGGTATGTGTGAATATCGATAAGAACAAAAAATAAATAAAACGTAAAACCAATTTTTAAACCACATTTACTACTATGGAGGTTTAGTTGATTAACTTAACAGAACTGTACTTTGCTCATGCTTAATTATTGTCAGTAAGGTTCGTCCTCCAAATTAAAAATAGAATTATAACTTACTGACTTTTTGAACCGAAAATGTAACTTAGTTTAAATACTGAGCGAACAACATCTGTCTTTATGGAGGGGTTTCTGAGCCTTAACGAAATGGCTTGAAATGATTCAATAGTTATACTAAAAAGTTTTCACATAAATCTTTTGCGAGTTGAGGGTGAACTCGCTCGTTGTTTTTTTTTAACCGATTCGAATTCGCTCTGGGTCAAATTCCGTTGGAAATTCAATTTCTTCAGTAAGCTCAGAAGCTTCTACTATCTCTCGCCCCTTAAGTTCTCTAAAAACAATTTCATATTCTGTAATTGTTGGATATCAGAATGAATATTTAAGTTTTTTTTCTTGGAACATTTTCACGTTACACGAGAAGTTTTTTACCGCGAGGTAATGTTGCGATTACACACAAAATGAATTTGTGATGCTACTTGTCTATCATGTGTAAATTTGCTTTATTTTTGAATTGACGGACCTTATATTGAACTAATAACAAATATCATATATTACGGATATTATATTTTAGATTTTATTTGATAAAAAAATGAAAAAAAAAAGTATAAAGGCCGTATTTTTAGGCGCCCACAATAGTTCAGCGCCCTACGCTGCCGCGTAGTTCGCCTATATGGTAGAGCCACCCCTGATGGGCGTACACTTTCAAAAATATTCATTTTATATGCATACATCAAAAATGGGATACTTATGTATAACAAGATGTTATAAATATTTCGTTTTCATATACATACTTACCAAAATAAACGAAAATAACTATTAACATTAAAATGTACGCGTAAAACAATATTTAAAAACATTGGTCATCCCATTAGATGGTGGTTTCGAACAATGGTTTATTGCTCTTTGCTCTCAGGTGCAATGTATAGATATTATACCCTTACATTCTTTTTCATTATAGTTCTGATTCTGTGTAAATAATATCTATATTTTTTCGATTGGAAGTATATAAGTCATCTTTTTCGGCGTTTCAATAATCGTGTATATTATTAAAAATTGATGAACTTAAGATTTAACCATTGCATTCGGCATAATAATCATAATAAATGTACTCGTAACAAAAATATTCACAAATGGGTTAAATTCGAGAATAAATGCATTAAAATTATGCATATAAGAAAATAATGTTTCAAGAAATCAATTTTCTCAATTTTGATGCCCAAATTTTTGCTTGAATTGAGAATTATTACTGCACAATTTCATCAATTTTGTGAAAACTATAATTTGATCTTATAATTCTGAAATCAAAATCAATAATCCAAAAAAAGAGATTAAATTATTTGAATTAATCATTTAACCATTATAATAAATTGAGTATATAAGTATCAATTTTGAAAAGCATGATTATGCAGAAAATTTCTCATTTCGATTAAAATTGTAATTATAATTCATGATATTGTGCGCTATATTCTTAAATTTTTATCAATTTAAAATTTATGCATTTAAGAATAACCTATTCTTAATATTAGAATACCATTTCTCTCAGTGCAAGTAAAATCAAAACATGACACGACAAGTCTTGTTTACCATATCGGGTGATGTAAAATAAAATGGAAACTGTTTTGCAAAATTTGTAATTTTGAATTTAGTTGCTTCTAACCGGATGGCGAGAGTGGCTTTCAATTTATTTTTAATTAATTCTTTTTGAGTAGTGACGTTTGCATTGTTAGATCTTCTTGATGTTTTGATTTTCTAAATTCTTCATCGATACATTTTGCCTAAATATTTGTATTTAAATAATTATCTGTGGGCAGATTAGATTCACTATCATCAGAATAATCTGAATCGGTTTGTGTTACCAAATGCTGGAAATCTTGCAGGAAAACTTCAAAAAAATCATCTTCTTCAATTTTTACATCTAACGTATCTGTGAAGTAATTTATGTCTAAACAAGACATATTTAACGCCGTTGCAACTACAGAACAATGTTTGTAAGTTAACAAAGAAAAAATTAATAAAATATATACGTTTCAAAAATAATCAAAGTATAACACTCAAAAGTTGCTTAATATTAAAATGGTAATAACGTACTATGATAAACCTGTTGGGTAATACCCACAGGTGTAGTACTACAACCATTACGATACGACACAAAGGACAATCAATACTAATAGAATCTATTATACACAGATAATAAAATGTTATGTTAATGTAGCGATTGAAATACTGGGGCCTAACTATGGAATTTGACGACTATTTCCGACGGCGAGCGTTTTACATTAGTAGGTGTAACAATAACTATTGTTGATGTGATACACAACCCTGATACACAAAAATTAAAAGTTATTTAACAAATAATTTTTAATTTTTTTTGATTTTTATTTATTTATTAATTGCATTAATTCACATACACATTCACACAAAAATTGATATATTAAAACATACCTGACAACAAAAAGTCTTGGCATTCCCACGTGTCGCCATGTTTAATAATTTTAATACGAGTAATTTTTTGTTTTAGCATTATTCGGACAAAAACTTGTGTGTAATACTCCATTTAGGTATATAGCTGGCATTTACGTTTAATAAAATCTCACTGTATTTTAAATTTTTATTTATTCAATTAATTACTTACCATAAATTAAACAAATTTTCACTGTTTAAAAACACTAATTAGAAAAAACCTGTCAATTTTTTCAAGCAATTCGAGATGAAATGACCAAACGAGAATAAAATTAAGCAACGGTTATATATATATAATCATCGCAATTAGTTCGTAGCAACTCGTGAGTATTTATTTATCGAACAAAGAGAAAAGTAAAAACGGAAATCATAAAAAGAGACAGAGCGTCTAGATTTTACATTACATAAAAGAGATGAAAACAAAAATTATAAAAAATTACCGTTAAATAGAAATAATAAAATATGCTTTGTGTCAAATTCAATATAAATTGTAACGCTACTCAAATTATATTGTATTGCTTTTTTTCGAAACAAGCTTTGTAATTAAATTGATTACAAGCTTGTAACTTATAACGCACATTATAAGCTTATAACCAAAATCGAAGCGAAAATTTTTAACTGTGTGGTTCACTCAATGTCAGCCTACACTTTTTAAGAAAAACTTATAAAATTGATTTAAACTCATGCAAATTTGTATTCTAAAATTTACAGGGAAGTTGGTTGTATAATTTCGGAAATGTAAATTTTTGGTACTGTCACTTAAAACTATTTGAGATCCGCAGTTTATTAGTGTGTAATACTTGTTTTTTGTCAATTTATCATAAACTTCACACTAACCACAATCACAAAGCATCTCAAAAATTCTAAATACGAATTATCAGTGAGCCAAGTAACTTGAATCCAATGTTTTTAATTTCAATGTGATATTTTGAAAATCAAATTCAAATGATTAATTTGAAGCGACAATAGGCGCGTTCTGTTAAATTTACTTTTTTGTTGTGGTGCTGATTACTTAGAGGCGCAACATATTTCACGTCTTATGACATATTGAAAACCAAAATAAGGATAACTTATTCGTTTGGTTTCAATTAAGTAGTCAAAGGGTTAATTTTAAAATGGGTCGCTTTAAATGCTGACGAAAAAGCCAAAATTTTGCAACTAAAGGCAAAAAAGTACATATATACATACACAAATTAGACAGCAGCCAAGGCGTCTTTGGCATTTTAACAAAGCTGAATTTGATGGTTTACGGTCATTTTTTCAACATTTCCCTTGGGATCGCCATTGCCTACATAACAACAACATAGACGACGCGGTTTCCAGTTTTACTGACAACCGTCTTACATGGAAGGAATAAATGTTTCCCCTCATCATTTTTCAATCCCAATCAAAATTTTAAAATATTTTCAAAAGAAGCCACCAAAGCTGCCAAACAAAATAAAGCGGCACACAATAATCTAAACGCAACGAAATTTCTTATGAGGAATACAAAACGATACGGAACACCTGCAAACAAACCTGTGGTAGAGAAGCAAAAAGAGCCGACAGTAAGAAAGCCAATGTGGCATCTGAGTTGAAAATCTCCGATCGCAACTTTTACCACATGATCGCATCCGTTACAAATATTTCGAAAACATCTGTTTCAGCATTGAAACGTGCTGACGGCGCTTTGGTGGTGGGTTCATATTTACAAGCTGACTTATTGGCGAGCGTCCTCAAATCGAACTCAACATTAGTTGTCCCATATGGAATGGACCTGATGGAATTCCAGTTCGAATATTGAAGGAGTTTGCCAGTGAATTGGCTCCAATATTAACTAAAATTGGCCTGGAAGAATGCAATGTTCAACCCGTGCTGATACGGGGTTACGACAAAACTCACCCTTCAAACTACCGGCCAATATCAATTGTTTCAGCCGTCGCTAGAGTCTTTGAGAAATGTGTCAATCAACATAGTTATTGTAGATATCTCGAAATTAATAAACCAATTTCGGATAGACAATACGGCTTTCGTAAAAGCCGATCCACGACCGATCTCCTGACGTATGTCACGAACAAATGGAATCTCACCCTACAACACCACGGAGAAGCCTTTGCAATCGCCTTGGATATGTCCAAGGCTTTTGATAAGGTATGGCATGAGAATCTTATTTGTAAACTTGTGGCATACGGGCTGGACTCGATGACCACCAGGTGGATTAAATGCTATCTCAATGACCGAAAAATCAGCGTCGTGCTTAACAGGAGATCATCATCGACGCACTCCCCAAATGCTGGAGTCCCTCAGGGATCACCTTTGTCAACGATCCTGTCTATTTCATTCGATGCGGAGCCTAGAATTACAGATCTGCATAATAAACGGGCAGAAGTCGTAACTTCTAGTAATTCCGATTTAAGTACAATATTTGAGTAGGATAACAACAACTTAGTACAATTTAACGAAAAAAAGACACAAATATGCACATTTTCGCGTAAAAAAAGTCGTAACGACTACCCATTGTGATAAAAAACCATATCCTTGTGGGTTGCAACTCAATTCGACTGCTTGGTGTTTAAATAAGTAACAAACTCGAATGGAATGAACACAATATTGCATTGGCTAAATCAGCTTCAAAAAAACTCGGGTTCCTGAATCGATGCAGAAGGTTTTTTAAATCGCATCAAGTTCTCCAAATATATAAAACCTTCATCCGACCATGTATAGAGTATTGCTGTCAAGTTTGGGATATCAAGCGCGAATTTTTATACAGAACATCAAAAAAGTGGAATTCGCTAATACACTTCAAATTTCCGAAGGAATAGAAAATGAATAAATTTAAGGTAGCTATTAATCTTTACTTGCAGGATCGCGCATTGGGTGCAGAAGCTCTGACAGTTACAAGGAGCTAGGACCGTTAATAAGCCCGCGCACCCAATTTAAAAAAAATGTAAAAAATAAATAAAAAAAAAATTGCAAGATTAATTTAGTGTAGCCAAACAGCAATTAGAAAGTTTTTAAGGCACTATTCCGAAAATCAAACGGTTGCGGGATAACTCGGCTCTGATGCAAAGAGGAAAACTTCTGTTCCAACAGATCGAATTTGAGACATTTGGCGCTTAATCAATGCTTTGCTACGGCTTTCGAACTGAGAAGTTAGTTTGTAATAGCAACAACCGACATTATTTCAGTTCCTACTATTAAAAGAAGACTAACGGAATTTGGTCTCTATGCTTGTCGACCTGCGAGAAAATCATTACTGGTAGCAAAACTGGGAGCTGCAAGCTTCAAATCCGTAATAGAATGAAACAACTGAATTCCCAAGCTCAATATCCTTGGACCCGATGTAAGGATAAGTGTTCGGCGAAGAAAAGGCAAACGGTATTTAACAGAATGTATTTCGCCGACAGTAAAAACATTCACCATATGTTATGGCCTTCTGGATAGTAAACGGAGAAAAATATAAAAAAATTCTAGAAGCCTGCATCGTGACTATTGAGGATCCGACTCAATACGTCGCGGTATTCCACTCTTCCAAGACGATTCATCTAAGTGGCGCAGAAGATCGTAAAATACAAGCTGAAAAGTGCCAAAGAGCAGAAAACACTTATAGAAAAAGTCTGGTTTGAAGAAATAACAATATATTATTTAACCAAACTTTACAATTCAATGCCGATTCGGATTAAGGCCATCATAAAAGCCAAGGGCGGGGTAACTACTTATTGATTTTAAAAAGTGTAATTTCTCTAAAATTAGTTTGGTTAAGATGACATTTTTTATTTCTGTAATTCCTTATTTTGAATAAAAATTACCATTGTCAACAACAAACATACATACAAAATTGAAGTTTTTCCATGATTACCTCGCTTAGTTAAGCAAATACTTTATTAGAGCGGACAAGGCCATACATTTCTGTGATGACAGGAGCATTAGTTAATTCTCGAATATAGCCAATTAGGAAGGAACGTGGTCTTTTCTTATCCAATTATGATGAAATTAAAGCATGCACGATGGAAATAGGATTCTAAAATGATTTATAGAACAAGTTATTAAATACTTCAAATAACCATTTTAGTATTCCATTTCCATATCATTCCAAAGTTCATCAAAATCATTTAGGAGAATGCCTAGTTGGCCATATTACAGAGCTTCATCGAATAATCTTTTTGGAATCCTATTTCCATCGTGCATGCTGAATTTCATCAATGTTCAAGTTCCCTCCTAATTGGCTATACACCAGAACTTTGACTAAAATCATTTGAGAATCCCATTTCCATTGGAAATGCCATATTTCGTCAAAATCGGATAAGATATAGCTCGCTACAACGGACAACTTTTGTGGTCCCGTCGATGTCTTTAGGCCTGTATTAGACTATAAAAAATCTTTGACAAAGATATTTTATAAAATATATACGTCAAAGATCAATAATAGTTTTGCAAAAATCATTGATAGAGTTTTGTACGAAATTTAAAGTTTTATTGGCAATATTAAGTCTAAAAATCTCTTCATTATCGGCGACATTATTTAATATTGATATCCTAGATTTTTCATTGCACTGTGATGATTATATGTTTCTTATGTCATCTTTTCGTCTTGAATCATTGGTTATTCCTGCTCGAGTGACTTCATCATCATCCACTTGCATTGATCATTTTTTTGCTCGCCTTCAATCAAATGATCTTTCATGCCTGAAACCATCTGCAATCGACTTTAAGATTTCAGATCATCACTTCGATCAATTGTGTTTCAATCAAACACATTCAGATCAATTTAACTTTGTTATAGAGGGAAAAGTAAAAAAAATCAAATAAACACAAATTCATTTTAGAGGTTATGTTATCATCTATACTTATTTTTCATGTATGTATTATTTTTAGTTTTTGGAGAAAACAATTTTTAAATATTTGATTTAAATTGAATCGCTTTTTCAATTATAATTATGTATAGGTATTTTATTTTATTTATATCTAACTTTTTTATTATTTTTCAACTTTTAAATATGTTGGCTAAACGTATTATTGTGAATTTGCCGATGGAAAAAATACATTCATCAGGCCATGAGAGTTGCCATATTATTTTTGATGTTTTTGGTTTCCTTTCATTGACAAATTGATTTTACTCAACCTGCTGCCAACGGTTGGCGGACCTGAAAGCGCTCATTAACTTTATTTATATCTTACACATAAGTTTAGTATAATGTTATATTTGTCACAAATCTAGTTGTCGCACTACATATATTCAACTGTATAATGGTCGCGATGGTACATCAATTAGTTAAATAATTATTGGTGAATGAAAAGTGGGAGCTTGATTTTTTACACAAATAACTTTTGCTTTTAAAATAAGTGTACACATTATTATTTAGCCCAAGTACGTTTCAAAAAAATCATCAATCAAAAATCTTACCTTGTCCATCACTAATCACTTGTATATTAGATTTGATTTTTCGGTTATCGTTTACGGTTAAACGAACCAAATTTAGGAAGATTTCATTATTATTCTCCAACTAATCTCTATCTACACGCCAATCGCTTAGTTCAATATTGTCAGAAAAAGATGAAAATAACAAAACAATAAAATGAAATCTATTGAAAAAACAAAAAAAAAAAATCACAAACAAAATCTTGAATCGGATTAGAAGAAACGCTTTCTTGCTGAAACTGAAAAGTAATTGATAAAGCACCAACAATATCTAAACGAACAAATTAAAAGTTCATTTTTTGCAGGCTTCATATAAAAATTTAAGTGGTATTCCATTGTATTAAATAAACAACTGTATACAATACACCCACATAATCCGTAAGAACAAAAAAAAATCAATGTAGCTTACCAGATAATAATCTTAAAAATGTATACATTTCACAAGAAATTATCAGCTTTTATACTAACAAAAAAAAAAATTCACCGTTCTAAAAAGTTGAAGGATTTTCAAACGAGATTATTCAATAGAACTCATTTTTAATGCTAACAAAAAAAAAATTCTAAAATAAATTTTATTTTCACACAAACGAGTTCGTTAACTTTAATTTGATGAGATATTATTAAGTGTCCAGTTTTAAGATAAATTACTTTAAACGAACCTGTTCATTCGCGGTATAATAAATCTAAATTAAATTAAAACAGGGCCGATTATCTTTATATGGACATGATGATCACAAAAATATATTTTCTTTATTAATAACAACATATTTATAAATACATAATTTAATTTATTTCATATTTTAGACTTAAAAGTCGTCTATCTACTACTCCTAGGTACCAAATGTAAAATAACAAATCAAAAAGCTGTGGGAATAAAAATACAAAAACAACAAAAACAAAAATATTAAATTTTCAGACATAGCCAGAGAGCACCCAATATATCAGGATACAAAAAAAATTCTTCATTTCCATTCTTGTATAAAGGAGTAAACTTTATGTCTAAAGAAAATATTTTAAATAATTTTGCATTTGTTGTTACAGTTCAGTATTTTTTTTAAATTTCTCATGTCTACCCTCTTCATATTCCCATTGTTTATATTGGTTCGTAAAAATATTTTTCTTATACAATTTCTTTACCACTTAAAAATAAATGGAAGACTTGTGCTTACTCGTTTATTATATGAAAGAAGAAGCCCAAACTGTTTTTCCTTTTTTAATAGGTGTAGTCAATAAAATGCAAGAATTTACATATGGAAGTCTTATTCATTCAATATTCAAAGAAACATCGCTGTGAGACGTATGAAATTGTCCTGATTATTTAATGTCCATCTGTTGCAAAAAACAATTTTTCTCTTATACCCTGGACTAAGAAAAACTGGAAACTAACTGTTAACTAAAATCATTTGCTTTAATATACTCCATTCGATAGTATGGCAAATTCCTTAGGAAATACAGTTATATATTATTCACATGGTTACCTACGATAAATTTAAACTAGACTGTAGATTTAAAACTATACAGGGTGTCCGGGTTTGGGATGCTGATCCGTCAAGGGGTGAATCAATGGTTAAAAAAAATTGTATGGGGAGGGGGAGGGATCCATTTTTGATATCCTTTGAGATACAGGGTGTTTAAAAAATTTGGTTCAGAAAAAAAGTACACTCAAATATTAAACTGTAACTTCCAAAATATTTATCGGAGAGCAACCGACTTAGTCTTATTTGACTGGTAATTGTATAGGCTATAATTAAGATCTAGGTGGTTATCTTGCATCAGCATCCGTTTGAGAGCTATGATGCTTTAAAGTAAAAAAAAAAAATATTTCTTTTTATAAAATTGAGTTTTCTCAAATAAAACCGTTATACGTTTTTAATTTTTTTATTTAATTTTAATTCGCCATGATCTCCTCTACAATCTCCCAATACATTATTTGTACCCACGTCCACGTACCATAGTTTTTTACGTACAGTGGCTTAAAATGAAACTCGGACAGTAAAAAAATTAAAATTAAAAACGGAAAACACATGAAATCTTTATCAGAATTATAAAATACAAAGTTCTTTTATTTAGTATGATTAGTTGACATTAGAAAAAATTAAATACTATACAACAACAAAATTCATTTTAACAATGTTATGAAAAATAAAATAAACAAACAAATTCCAATTTTACATCAAAATGAAACTCGGACATCACATTTATTTTACGAATAAACGTACTTCACAGTATTTGCGTGAAAATGTTGAGGTAGAAATAGTCTCAGAAATAGTCCCGCTCGTGCAGTGGTCTTTTTCAGTTACATACATATGTGCCGATATTCATGATCGGTTTCAGAAAATTTTCCATAATCTCTAGTTTACTCGCACTCAAATATCTTGTTTGTATGCAATTGATTTTTATTTTCGAGCAAAAAAAAAATATGACGGAACGAGTTTTTTTGCGTGGAGAGAATTATCCGTAACTATGGTACGTGGACGTGGGTACAAATAATGTATTGGGAGATTGTAGGGGAGATCATGGCGAATTAAAATTAGATCTTAATAATAGCCTATACAATTACCAGTCAAACAAGCCTAAGTCGGTTGCTTTTCGATAAATATTTTGGAAGTTACAGTTTAATATTTGAGTGTACTTTTTTTCTGAACCAAATTTTTTAAACACCCTGAATCTCAAAGGATTTCAAAAATTGACCCCCCTTCCCCATACCATTTTTTTCTCAGAATGAACCAAGGATTCACTCCTTGACGGATCAGCATCCCAAACCCGGACACCCTGTATATCGTCGCTTCCAATTAAAAGTATTATATGCACATCGCTAACTTTTTACAGAGGCCTTAAAGTTTTTAAGGCTCAGGCTAATTTCGACTTAATTTGTTTTTAAATAAAGTCCTTCCCAAAAAGTGTGGCAAGAATTTTATTTAAAAAAATTGAAGCCAAATTTAACATTTAAAGCTTGACACGCCTCTAAAAAATATTAATGATTTGCAAATGTAATACTCTTATTTGGAAGCAACGATATTTGGAAGAGGAAGTACATAGTTCAGAAGGTGTAATACAACATAACGTAGGTGGAAAATATTTTATAGTTCGTTAATTGGGGTGTGCTTAAGAAACAAAAGTACACTCAGAAAAAATATATAGCGTATTTAACGGAAAAAATAAATATATTTCCAGCCAGCCTAGCCAGCCAGCCTAGGAGCCAGCCTAGCCCTAAGCGAATTTAACAAAAATGGCATAGAAAAATTTACTAAACTACAACGTTAAAATATTTGTTTTAAGAAAAGTGATAAACAAGTAAAATTCACATATCGCCCGCTTCGTGGCAATAACTCCAATCTGTAATTTTTGCATAAATGTGATTTTGACGTAGAAATACGGGAATCACGGAAAAAAAATAAACTGGTCCAGCGGGTGGTCCTCAGCTAAGAAAACGGACTTTTAATTAAAGAAACTGTACTTTTTCTTGATTTAAAAGCTAATTTTCTTATTTCTTTCGCGGTTTTCTTCATTTCGAGAAACACAATTCTTACATGAAGAAAAAATCGATAGAAATAAGAAAATTAGCTTTTAAATCAAGAAAAAGTACATTTTCTTGAATTAAAAGTCCGTTTTATTAGCTGAGGCAGTTTATTTTTTTCCGTGTATAGGGTACGTACCTACACATGTAAGTTTAATATACAGAAATAGATAAAATAAAAAAAATTGATAGATAAAACTATTACTTCTATAAAGGCAGCCCATTCAAATGAGCCGTTTATTTTGAAAGTGGCTTAAGTCCATATTTTGTAGAAACGAGATAATGAAAGAATAGAAAAACAATAAATGAAAAAACATATGGGACTTTTTCCAATAAGAGCGGATCAATGACCTCAATTCCAGCTCAAATGTTGTTTTTAAGTTGTTGAATTGTTTGTGGATGATTAGCATAAACCTTACCTTTCAAATAACCCCACAAAAAATTATCAAGTGGTGTTAAATCAAGGCTTCTTGCTGGCCAAGGAACTTCACAATTTCAACCACGACGATTTAAATGAACTGGTGGCCTCAATTTTTGAGTTAGTTGAATGAAGATCAACATACAAAATGCATCGTAATGTGGTTCGTGAAATGTTTAGTTCACGTGAACGATGCCTTGTTGATGAACTTGGTTCATTACGAACACTTTCACTAACACCTGCCACTACTGTAAAACTCGGCAACAATAATTTGTATTTTGTTTTATTATTATAATGTTGAACAAATTTTATTTAATTTAATTACAATATTTATTAAGATTTTGTTTATACAAGCTTTATCTTATTATAAATGCGAATATTATAATTAATTTATTAATTATTATTTCGTGACGTGTGTTGCTCGTTGTAGATATCGAATGGAAGAGAGCGATTTTTTTGACAATCTTATTTTTATATACAATTTTACTCCATCTACAATTATTTGCTATAATATGAAGTTATCTACGTTTTACAATTCAGCAAATATAAAAATGGTGAAGTGTTATAATTTTATAAAAGTGTTCTACATTTTTGACATTTCAAACAAACACAATGTCAATAATAATTTACGGATTCTGTAAGTAATAAATTTTACAATAATAATTAAATTAACTATAATATGGCATATTTTCTTTCAGTTTAATTAATTACATATGTGAATATTTTGATGGTCAACCGGATGATATATACACAGCCGTGTAATAATTCGGGAATTTTGCGATAAGTTTATTTATGTAAGTGGAATTTAATTTTGTGTACTAATGAAACTTCCTTTGCAGGTAATTACGTCATGGATCAGCATAAAATCATCACGGTATAGCATCATATTAATTCTAAAACATACAAAAAAATAAATAACTGTAAAATGATTTGGACTAATTTTGACAAATAAATGTATGACAAGTTTTCTTAAAGTTTTCGACTAAATTATTATATTATGCCAAAAGCTGTACAGTTTTAAGTATTTTGTATGTTTTTCCAGATACAAAAAATCTCTATACCTGATACCACCAGTGTCGAGGATTATGATGGACAATCCGCATTCTTCGAAACAAACTTGCGTAAAATATTCAATAAAGGAATCACAAAATTCTATGTTTATTTTTGTAGTATCGGTATTGGAAGCTGAAGAGAAAATTCAAAAAATGACATTTAAATATGCCGGTTCAACCATTTATAATCGTTCTTGGGGCACCTGTTTTAAAATATTTATGACGTTCAACTTGCAATATCCAGCAGTGTCTATTTTAGTTTGGAATTCCTTACAAAAATATTTTTACGGTTTTGAAACCGATTTTGATAAAGTCCACCCCAAAATCAATCTTATAATTAAAAAACTATCAGATACAAATTAAAATTAGTGACGTACAGTAATTTATTTTTAATGTAGCTAAGAATGCTTTTTTTAATTTTTAATTTAGTTCAATTAGTCAGTGAAATTTGTGATAATAATTGAATAATTTAGTTTTTCTCCGATCGTAGGAAAAAATATATCTTTCCGTTGTTTTTGCGAAACGAAAGCTCATGATTCCAGTATGTTGTATTTGTTGCTAAGCAACAAGTAATAATAGTACGAGAATATTTTTTCTGGCCTAGGCCGGGAATATATTCCATACTATTTTTTGAAAAAAAAAGAACAATAGTTATTTACGTCACAAGGGCGGTAAATGAGTTGTTACAGTACGAGTTCGACGTTTATGGACGAGGCGACGAAGGAGCCGAGTCCAGAATTTTGAACGAGTACTGTAACGATCATTTAACGTACGTATAACGAGCAACGTTTCATTTCATACTATATGGGACATTAATTCGATTTTTTCATTTAAAATTAAATTTTAAAGTAAAATCATGAGTTTGAAATTTAGAGAAAATCAATCCAAATGATTTTCAAATTATCAAGTTACCCTAGTTATTTTTTTTTTTTTTTTTGGTTTTACAGTCTACTCTACTGTAATAGTTCGTTTTCCGGACACTTTTGTTCTCTGACGTAATGATTCATTTCCCGGACTGAAATCAATCACGTAAACATTGATTTTCGGTATAGTATGAAATAAAATGTATTTTTCTCAAATCGGATAAAATACGTCAGTTTTCTGGTTTGTTATCTGTCAGCAAAATGAAGTATTCCCCGACACTACATCGTTGCTAGGCAACTTACTAAAAGCAGTACTGGAAAGTATTCCTTGCCTAGGCAGAGAATACTTTCTAGTTCTGATTATCATCTGTTTTTAAGAAATACATGATATAGCTAATTTTAATTTATTTAGTTTTTATTATTATAATTGTAAAATTACATATTTAACAACTATTTATTATTGGTTATATTTACATGAATTGTATAATTTGTACAGGTGTTGAAAATTGGCGCAGATGCATTACAATTAAGGTTAGTTGTAGCCACTGATGCACTATTATCGTTTATTTCGGTCATGTTAGGGTCCACATCTGGATTTTGTTCGGTAGTATTGAAAATTTTTATCTCGGTCATGTTACGGTCCACACCTGGATTTTGTTCGGTGGTACTGAAAATTCTGTTTGCAACTTCAATTTTATTATTTAGAGAATCATCAATGTACCCTTCAGCAACCGTTGCCGATTTCCAACCACCATGTCTCTTAAGGCAAGTCAAATCTGCACCTGTATCTACCAATATTGTAGCAGATGATCTGCGAAAACAGTGCCCTGTATATTCTATCGCATTTGGCAACTTCAAGTAAGTAGCTACAGTTTGAGGCAATTTGCCAAACTGATGTATGCCCACTACTTGTCTGTTACCTCTACCGTTTGTTAATTTGAAAAAGAATCGAGGGTTATCGAAATCAGTGGGACGTAATACTATGTATCTACGATATATTTCGATATACGCTTCATTTACAATAAATGATCTTGGCTTGTTCGTCTTGTTAACAGGAATGGTAATCAATATCCTATTTCCCAAATCTTGAATGTCATTCAAATTTATTTGGCATAGTTCATCTTGACGACATGCGCCAGAAATTCCAAAAATTAAGGCAACCTAGAAAACAAATTTTTTGTAAATAAATTATGAGCGCGTACATCTTAACATACTTTTGCCATTAAATATGTATCATCTGGAGCAAGTTCCATAAATGTTTCTATTTGTTGTTTCGTTAAGATTTTGGATTTTTTAGGCTTATATCCATCTGACTGACGTTTCAGTAATGCGCGTTTTCCATATTTGGATATATCAACATTATTGTTAATGCCAAGCGTCGACCTCACCATGGAATAGTTGGACCATAAGGTTGACGGTTTCATCTTTTGACATAAATCCGAAAAATATGCAATTAAAACGTTTTCGGAGAATGAATTGGCCTTGTTATTTATGCGATAATCCATAAAACGCTTGTATGCATTTTCGTACTTCTCCCTCGACTTCTGCGGCAACAAATTTAGTGTAGTCAATCTTGCTGTCTCCAAGATGCCAGGCGGAGTACCTGGGATTGAATTATCAAAATTGCTGTCCATTATATTTAAACTAAACCACAAATTAACGACGGGTATCATTTGCTCTGACAGACCTTTAAATAAATTGACAGCGTACGCGATTGTTATAATTCTAAGGTAACTTTGATAGTGAAATCTATTGAAAATATAAATTGGAAAATTTTGCGTATTTTAAAGAATATAATGAATAAAATGGATAATCTGATATACTGCCGATTAGAGAAAAAATCGTATGTGCAACTCGTGGAAAAACTAAACTGGGCTGACGCCTCGTCCCAGCAACTTCCATACTCGTCCGGGAATATATCGTTTTTCCTACACGTTACACAATATACTATTATGTCTTATGATGTCATGGCTAACTAAGCAATAATTTTGTGTTATTTTCGATTTTTTACTTTGTTTTGATTTCTTAATATGATAATTAATGAATAATACTAAAAATTATTTTGGGTTTATATTCGTTTTAAAGTACGATCGGAGAAAAAATTGTATGTACAATTCGGAGGAAAAGTGCATTCCTGGACTCCCGTGGTTGCCAAGTTCCACTATCGTCCGGGAATGCAGTACCTTTTCTCCTAATTATACAATATACTATTGTTATCTTTAAAATAAAGAAATATAAATTTAACTTCTCGTCCGTTTTATTTATTTATCCAATTTTGATGTATAATAGCCCGATAACTAGACTGATTTCCAATAAAGAAAATTTAAAATAACCCATTGTTATTGTATAACCCACGCTGCTAGGGGCAACGTGAGTTATATTTTGTATAACAAAATATTGATTAGTCATTGGAAAATTATTCGTAGATTTCGTAATTTACGTCATAGAAACACGTCACATAAATTTAAAGAACGGTCACTTTGATAAAATGTATTTCAAAATTCAATGCTACAGTGTGAAAACACAAATGGAACTATTTCTTATTAATTTACAATTATTTACATTTATTTAAACAAAATTGGATCAACAAAATTGAAACGTTGTATGCCACTCGTGAGCAAAGAGATATTATCCACTCGGGATAATATCCCACTCGGCTATCGCCTCGTGGGACAAACTTATCCCTCATGGATAATATCTCGTTTTGCTCACTAGTACCATAAATAACTATTAATTTTGAGGAAAGTTGAAAAATGCATTGCAATCCTATTGATAGTCTACTGTCTAAATGATAAATATGATATTATTAATGGTAGGATAACCATTTACCATCAAAAACTAATCAATTCCACTATCAAATATACAGTATTTCATTATTTCATATGAAAATAGATTCTATCAAATAGAAAGCCAATTACCAACTTTCACAAAATATGCCATGGAAAATTCTACGAAAAAGTGATTATTACAGCAATAGTATTTAGATAATTAGATTGCCATGCAAAATACATACAACAACACGTTATTACAGTGGTAATATTACGATTTTCACCATAGCAACGCGATAGTTTTACGAATTTTACCATAGCAACATGAAAATGCTAAACAATTATCTCTAGGTTTGTAATTGTATTTCAATTTTTTTTGTTATGATTTAATTTTTTATAAACTCACCAAAGGAAAAGCCATGCAAACAAAAGCTTGTCAAATAATTTGCTTACAACATGACACAAATGGATGAATTGTGATTCAATCGCTGACGGGAAAGTTGTATTCCCTTACTAAATACAACACGTGCTGTAATTAATGATCGATAATTTTTTACTCATTAAAACCGACTCAGATAATTCAACTCGTGCTGCTCACTCGTTGAATTTTCAGCGCGGTTTTAACTCGTAAAAAATTATCGATAATAATTGAGCACTAGTTGTATTACGAGTGAAAATTGTACAAAAAAATTTTATCTTTGCGAGAAAACATTCTATGAGGAAACAATCTATTTGTAAGAAAAAGATTCTAACTATTGGAAGAACCATTTTATCTATGTGATGCAACATTCTCTCTGTATGGTAAAGATTCTATCTGTTTGACGTAAAGTTCTATTTATGTGAAGAAATATTCTATCTATGTATATGATTGATGTAGCAAAATGTGTACCTGATAATTTATAAAAGTTTGTCAATATGATATTAAATTCTATTGTATAATCAGAATTTGCGATCGGTTGATTATTAATAGTATTTTTTTACTGTGATTGTATTTTTCTCTCAGTGAATACACACAGTTAAATTTTCAACAGTAATATCCCAAGGGCATTGATAATTTCCCGAAATAATTTTATTATATTTTTCGAAAGCACGTTGCTTGGTAACAGCCCGAAGCCTAAGGCTTTTGTGTAAGCTAAAATTATATGTCAAGCGATAGACGATTTTACTAAATAACAGTGAATTACTTATAATAGATTTTACCTGACAAATTTTGCTTTATTAACCCGGCGCAAGTCAATTTTACTTAAATAATGTGTGCTTTGCAAAAGTAATTTTTATAAAAAAATACGTTCAATTAACAATTTCAGGATTACTATAGTAAAGTAAAAAACACGTTGCTTTTTTTTCTGAGTGTACATACAGATTCTTTAAATGAAAGAGGTTCGTTAGCATTTACTGTTTTTAATTATTATTTAGGCACCATCTTTAATGTAATTTTATTGCCACTCAGACAAATGCGTGTTTTTCACTTCGCAGCCTTTGATTTGAAAAAGTTTACAATTTAAGTACCTAAACTATTTCGGTGTACAGTGAAATATTAATACTCTCGCCTCTCAAAGCTGTTACCATTAAATTGTGTAGATTTACCTACATTAAGAGCAGAAAAAACAAAAATACTTTCAAAATTTTCGAGCTATTACCCGCACCCATTTTATAAAAATTGGTACACGAGTATTACAGAATTAATGTTACACTATAATTGGATTTTTTTCCATTTCCTGCTTGAAATGATAATATTTCAATCAATCAAATTAAATTTTATTTCAACATTTAATTGAAAGAAAATTCTTAAACATAGTAAGTAAGAGCAACAGCGAAACAATAAAAAAAAAAATCATATTCTTAACATCTTTGGGCAACCATAACACGAGTATAGCATGTATGTTACCAATTGCCATAAAAACTAATCTATTTTATGAGTATAAGTGAATGTTGACATAAAATAGGCTACACTAACTATTTGAGACCATTAAAACTGGTTTTAATAGTTTGAGAGAATTGATTCGGGCGATTAAATATTGTTGCTCCACATAAAAATTTTATATTAGAGAATGATAAAGATTTTTTTTTTAGTGGGAGTTTGCTTAACTCCATTAACCATTTGCCACAATAAATTATTTAGACGTCTTCATAGCAATTTTATTTCGTGTTAAAAGGGGTTACACAATGGTAATGTATAACTAACTATTTTTTTTTATTATGAAAGCCAATCATTTTTAGTAGCACTAAAAAAATCGTATTTGAATTTCAGAAAAAAAAATTCCGGTTTCCTATTATACACGCTCGTACGACTATCTAAATAAATCAGAACTGAACAATAGAATTTCATATTAATTTCCACTCAAAAGATTTTCAATCAATTTTCATTTTGAAAATTACTGGAAAAAAATAATATTGGGAGTGAAAATTATTTTTGAATTACATGTATGTATTATTATTATTACCACTAGTAAGAACTATACTTTTATAATTTGTTACTGCACATAATCAACGTTTATGTTTTAATTTAAATGTTAGTTTTATTTCGGATGGCTAATTTAAATAATGGAATTTTAATATTGGAATATTAATGCGGTGTGAATTCTCGATTTGATAATAAAAATTTAGAGCTACCACATATTAGTGCTTACAATGTTTTGCTTCATTTGTGCAAACTTTACAGATAATTGAACTTAACGATACTCGAATAAAGTCTATAGGCTTGCTTTTGGCGAGAATGTTAGTTAATTTTTTATTACCTCGTAACTTGTGTTGCGTTTGTGTTTATTGGGAGAGTCATTACAAGTCACAACCCATGGGCAGTCATTCTTCTTGAAAGTTGGGTTTAGAAAAAAAGGTTTTCACTTAAGCTATCCATTGTTTATAAATTATAACTAAACCCCATTTATTAAATTTTATTTTTGTGAAAATGAGAAAATCCAATAATGATATTAATTAACCAAATCTATTAAAATATTAATAACGTCATGGTTTAATCACTAAAATAGTTGTACATAGCATTCAATAAAAGAAATGTGCAATGAATTGAATTAATAAAATAATGATGTTAATTAAATTGTTTTGTGAAATTTATAATTTTTTTCAGTTTATACTATAGATTTAGCTAAGTGAAATTCACACCAAAGTCAAATTATATCACCAAAACTTCTGAATGATTATCTGTGAAGATTATTGATAATCATAAATAAATTAAAATGATATGTACGAAAGATTTCGTGAAGGCGTTTCCTGGTTGTGCGCTTTGGACATTCTGCGTGTTCTGCTTCGGATTTTGATTACTAAAAATAATTAAATTTACAATACAAAATACTTTTTTAATAATACACTGACGCAAATAAGTATCGCATCAGAGCCTGTTTCTTATACGACACATAAACTCTCCAGAATTCTTTCATTCTGTGTATTCTAATTAATTTATATATGTAGTATGTTTTAATCGGTTTTACGGCTTTAAACAAACAAGTTTCACTAGGTTTTCTTAATTAAAGGCAAAATCCATATTTATTCAAATTAAATTACAGTTTATTGAAAAAAATCAGTTTAAAAGGTCCTTTAGAAGCGTGTGTTACCTCCTCGTGCAGATATCACACACGAAAGCCGTGTTGTCATATGTAGTATAAATTAAATTTCTTATATCTCTTGAAGGATATTTTCCCGCTCCTGACTTCTAAAGCTCTAAAAGGTTTTCTGTGGTGGTATTTTTTGCCGTAACTTACTTCCAAGTATGTCCCAAACATTCGGGTTGAGATCCGGGCTCTTTGCTGGCCAGTTTAGCATTCGTAAATTGATATTTTCAACGTATTCCATTATTACTTTTGCGACGTATGACCTTACATGAAAACAAAATGTTCTCCAATATTTGGAGATTTCTCTCCTTTATATCCTCTACGTTTCATTCCTCTTCATTCCTCTATATACCTGAAGCAACTCATATGATTGTTCCGGTAAGAACAGTTTAGAAGCATTTATAACAGTTTTATCATGGAAAATTCCATTTTAGTACAGTAGAACTTTGCGCTATCAATTACCTTATTCGATTCTATCCTGGGTTTTACCGTTACAATACGAACAGTAATAAAACTGACATTTTGCGGTCGTTAATCAGTTGGTAATGGTGGTGCAGTAGAGAAGAACCAAAATTGACATTTTTACTTTGTGTTAAAAACCAAAAAATAAAAAATAAATTTTATTAGCAATACTTCAGGCGTTTTACGAAGATAAAATATTGAAGTGATAGTAAAAATTGTTTTTGGTGTTTCTACCAAATTATTGTACTTTGTTGTCCACATTTTTTCGGAGATAAAAGTAAGTTATAAAATAAAATTTAAAAAACAACAAAATAAATTATTAAGTGTAAATTGATTAGTGTGTGTTGCATTTCCACACAAATGCCATAAGCGTTTATATTTTATTAAGTTAAGTTAAGTCCGTTGCAGCAATCAATTCGGTTGTTCATGGTTTAAAGGAATTTTCAATTAACGGTCGTATTTTGATGGCCTTAATAGATAAAATGTTGTTAAATGATTGAATATCGAGAATTGGGAAGATACATAGTGTCGTGACATTTTCGGGTGTTGGCTTAAATCGTTTTAACACGATTTGGCAATTTACTAACATACTAATTGATAATGATATTTATCCCACAGTATTTCATATTGCAGCGGACGGCCTCCTACCAGTAGATATTACCATCCTTGGTCGAGAGTTGATTAGTAAAACCATGAATGAATCACATCAAAGACGAGGAGGTTAAAGTTGCTATTCAAACTATGATAGTAAATTATAATCCGCAGAAAATCGAAGAAAGAAGTGAATTGGAAATGACAATAGTGTTGAATAGCAACCAACCAGTATATCAGAAAGTACGACGCTTGCCATCGAAGGAACTACAGGTTGTTCGAAAACAAATTGATGAGTGGTTGAAGAGCAAAATTATGCGAGAGAGTTCGTCGGGTACGCAAGTCCTGTGGTATTGGCCCGGAAATTAAATCAATTGGTGGTTAAAGATCGATATCCACTGCCGTTGATCGAAGACTAGATTGATCACCTTCAGGGTTCGAAATACTTTTCATCCCTTCATCTCAAGAATGGTTTTTTCTATGTATCGATTACGGAGGGGTCGGTGAAATAAACGGCATTCATTGTGCCAGAGGGTCATTACGAATTTCTAAAGGTCCCTTTTGGTTTGTATAATTCGCCGGCAGTATTCCAGCGATTCATCAATTCTATATTTAACGATTTGTGCCGCCAAAATGTACGAAAATAAACTTTCTGTGGTATGAGATTGAGGAGGGATGAGTAAGACCAGGAAGTGAGAAGCTAAAAGCCATCAAAAGGTTTCCATTACCGAAAATTCCAAAACAAATACAAAGTTTTCTGGGTTTAACGGGCTACTTCCGAAAATGTGTAGAAGATTACGCGATACTCGCAAAGCCACTATCAGACCTATTGAGGAAAGATGCGATATTTGTAATAGAATAGGAGCAGAGGGACACAATCGAACAGCTGAAAAGGGTTTTGACGCGTCAACCAGTATTGAAATTGTATGTTGTAAACGCAGAAACTGAACTTCAGGCAGATGCATGCAAAATGGGCTTTGGGGGAATTTTGTTACAACGCAGTTCTAATGATCAGAGATTCCATCCCGTTTTCTATTACTTTCGTAAAATTTCATCGTCTGAGAAGAGGTATGACAGCTACTAGTTGGAAGTATTGGCAATTGTGAGGGCCTTAACTAATTATGCAGCATTTAAGGCGACAATGGAAAAGAAAGAAATCAATTCGCGGATAGCAAGTTAGGCGTTGGGCTACATGAGTTTAATTAAGAGTGTAGAGTGTCGGTATGTTCCGAACGTGTTGTCTGTTGATTATGACAGGTGCGTTCGGAAATGTTATGTCATGAGATTGAGTTCTGGCATATGTGTTTCAGTTGTAGCGTAAATTAGTGTACGTGAGTCTTTGAATGAATGTTATGCATTTATTATGTTTGAATAAATCTTGTGTGGGTGTGCCAAATACGTGATTGGTATATTGTGGCGATGAACGAGTTCTGAATATTTATGTAAATAATGGAATTGTATAAGTGAGTGAGTCGCTACAAACTTGTGATATGTCAGTTCTTCATTCCACGGCTTATAGACCAAATAAAGTTGTGCATCCAAAACTGCATCTGTCCGAAAGGAAGAGAGGGCTGAAAATGGGCTTTTTATCTAGGGAAATTATCGGACACTACCATGAGCAGGCGAGACCGTCGATTATGCACATTCAGGAAGAATATAAGAGGGGTTACGATCGTAAGAGAAGAAGCACCGAAATATAACGTTGGTGATATTTTGGTCATCAAGAGGACACAGTTTAGCAATACTGGGAAAATCGCTGCAAAATATCTTCTGCCCTATGAGGTAGTTCGGGTCATTGGATGAGACCGTTACGAGGTGAAGAAGATTAGTCAAGGAGAAGGACCTAAACTTACGTCAACATCTGCCGAGTACTTGAAGCTATATTTTGCTGGGTTTTCTGAAATCGAGACTGAGAGTGGTGATGAGAATCTCGATGACTTCACCGAGACGGTTCAGAGCAGAACGGTCGAGTCGAATGAACTGATAACGAATTGATCACCCTATATTAAATATCTTCTTTGATACCGCTATGGTATTTATTATTTATATGTTAACAATGTATCGATATTTTTTTTGTAAATCAATTTTAAAATGCAAAAATAATTATTGTAATTTGGAAATCGAGAGAAGCTGGACGTGTTTAATTTGAAAATTTATCCCCTGCCTATATCAATCTGCATTGCCGCACATTGCAAATCTTTTTTTTCCTTTTCGAACAGTAAATACGGTGGCCATCTGCACCAAACACAAAAAAATATTACAAAAAAAATTTACGTATTTTGGACGTAGAATCTGAATCTGTAATAAAAAATGTGGGTTTCCATTTAAGATATCAGAGTTGCCCCACCCACAGGGGGTTAATTAAGGGATAATTTTTGAAAAGTCTGGGATTAAATGAAACTTTTTCCAATTTAAGTGAAACCATTTCTAAAATGAATGAAAATTATTCTGAATTGAATAAACCCTTTAAAGGAAAGAATAAAAATAATTTCGAGTGAAATGAAACTTTTTTCAAATTAAATGAAACCGAATTAAATAAATTTAAAAGTAAAAATTTTATAAGTAACATTTATAAAATATAACAGTAGTTAAATAAAAAAACATACTAGTTATCTTGTAACAGCAGGGAGTGTCATCTTCGTGTCTAAGATGAAACTGGCCCAATCTGATGCTCTGACTGTTTCAATGCTATATTTGATTACGCCTTCTAAAAAGGGGTTTCTCTTAGTTCTTAATAAGTTTCTTGCATGTCCTTCAACGTAATTTACGAAAGCCGTGTCCTATTGGATTTACTTTTGCGAATTAAAGGTTAAATAATTAAAATAGTTTTAAATTGGAAAAAAATAATTGAACCTGCAAAAGTATAGAGTACGGCTACGAAAGAAGAAACTTCTTTGGTCTGTGCTGCTTCAAAAAAGTCCATTGCAAAACAATTCTTATACAATTTCAAAAACTTCGGATCGCCAAACACGATACCTTTCTACTATTTATGCGATAGTCGGAAAATACCACCAGCAAATTAAAGTCGAACACTGTTTTAATTATTTGTTATTTCTTGCGGTTACTATTAGCAGTAATTGGCTTATCGAACTGAACATAAAATAAGAGAATCGGGTTTGTCCCTTAAAACTGCCGTTCAGGTGCTACCTGAACTGTATGTTAACTTTCTTCAGTGCCCAAAAATGAACTGATTAAAAGTTAAATATTTTGATTTAAAATATGGTTAAAAACAAAATAATAAATCAAAATAGACTGAATACGCAGAATTTTAGGTGCTTCACGTGACATTCAATATTATTTTATGATAAATGTTTATCTGGTTATTTTGTCGTAAAATTATGCAAGTAAATGATTTTACCTAAGCAGCGCAAGCCCGTTTAAATATTTCTTCCTGCGTTTTCTCCGATCCTAGGGTTGAAACAAAAACAGCTACACCAACAACTCAAATCTCATCTTAGTTTTAATAAATTCATTTTTATTTTTTTTTTTTATTTATATTACGACTGAGTCTTGTACCCATTTAGTAATTTACATTGCATAATAAAGTATTTAATTAGTCGGCACAATCACATGATTATCCCCATTTCGAATAACTCATCCCCTGGATTTTCGCCACAGTAAGCCTACTGATCTCCTGGTCGCGATAAGTCCAATGGTTTTATTCTTTGCAGTCTTCTTGTTGGTGTGGTAGTCAGCATACAGCGTATGTCCAGATTTTCATGCTGGTACAGACGTTGTAGGTGTTTTGTTGCATGATGCTTAATTTCATCCGCGACAAGCTCCATCTTTAGATCTCGATGGAGGTTGTCGTTTCGAATGTACCATGGTGCATTAACAATACATCGCAGGATTTTATTTTGAACTGTTTGGATGATTTTAATATTTGTCCTCTTGGCACAACCTCAGAGTTGGCACCGTACGTCCATACAGGTTTCAGGATTTGTTTGTATAACAGCAGTTTGTTATGGATCGCTAGTTCAGATTGTCTCCCTAAGAGCCAATGTATCTTTCTAAATTTTATGTTTAGTTCTTCTCTCTTCTTTTTTATGTGTTCCTTCCATCTAAGTTTAGCATCTAAAGTCATGTCAAGATACTTAGCAGTGTTCGCATGCGGTACTACTATAGAGTTTATAATTATTGGTATATGATTAACTTTTAGATTTGTAAAGTTCACTTGGACTGATTTTGCTTCATTTAATTTAATTCGCCATTTCTTTGTCCATTTACATATCAGGTTAGTAGCCTTCTGTAATTTACTAGTGGATTCATTGATGTTTTTTGCTGTTGCAAGTATTGCCGTGTCATCAGCAAAAGTCACCATAGTTGCTTCTGTAATTGGTATATCTCTAGTATATAGGAGATAAAGGATCGGCCCAAGAACACTTCCTTGCGGAACTCCTGCTGTTATTCTTTTTAGCTGAGAGTATTCATTCTCATGCTTTACTCGGAAGTGCCTCTCTGATAAGTAGGATTTTAGAATTTGAAAAAATTGATCCGGAAGATCTCGCTGAAGTTTGAATTCTAACCCCTGGTGCCGTACTTTGTCAAATGCTTGCGCTACATCAAGCGATTTCTCGATTACATCAGTAATTCGATGTACTTGTTCTATAGTAGAATGTTTTTCTCTAGATCCAAATTGATGTGAGGGGATAAGATTCTTTTCTTCGATAATTGGTTTTAGTCTTTTAAGAAGAATCTTTTCAAATAGTTTCGATAATGTTGGTAGCAGAGAAATCGGCCTGTATGAAGCTTTATCGTTCGGAGGTTTAACACTTTTATTATCTGACCCGTTATAAGATCATATCCTGGAGCCTTATACGCATTCAGATTATTCTTGATTTCTCATTTTAGTTCTTTCAATGTTATAGGTGTAATTTTTATTTCATCCTGTTTATTTCTCGGGGTAATATTTTCCTCGTCCGTTTGTTTTGGGTAAGGTTAGAATGTTTCTTCAGGATGATTTGCAAACAAATCAGCTTTTTGTTTAGCATTTCGAGCCCAATTGTCTTTATCTTTAATTGGAGGAACCTGAAGATTGGGTCTTTTAAGATTCTTAGTTGCTTTCCACAATGAGTAATCAGTATCTTTTTGCCCAGTTAGAGTGCTGAGGTATTTATTAACTGACTGATTTTTAATGTCTTTTATTAGATATTTTAATTTGTTACACAAGTGATTAAATACCCTCTTATTTTCCGGGTTTCGATGTTTTTGCCAATTCTTCCGTGCTTTTCTTTTGATTTTAAGTAGTTCCCTCACCTCCTCCGGATAGCTAGCATTGCGGTTCATTTCCTGACGGTTATTAGGAGTGCTTTCCCACGCAGCACTTTGGATATTATAGATGAGATTATCTAGTTCTTCTTCTAATTGGACTGATCCCTGGATTGGGTTCTGCAGATTAATTCTTTCTGTTAACCGTGTTTGGAAGAGATCCCAATTGGTTTTGAAGCTCGTTAATTTCGGATTGCTCTGTTTCATAATAATTGTTTGGCTAAGTATCATAATAACTGGTGAATGATCTGATGATAGACTTTCACTGTCCTCTATGTGGATATAATTATCTGAAATTCCTCTTGTAATAAAGAAGTCTATTAGATCTGGAGTCTTACTGATATCCGAGGGCCAATAGGTTGGTGTACCGCCTGAGTGAAATTCACATTTTAGTTGTTTGCCTGCTGCGAAAAGTTCTTTTCCTTTAGTGGTCGTTAACCGTGATCCCCAATAGGTATTTTTTGCATTAAAGTCACCTCCAATTAAAAAGACACTTCCTAGTATTTTGAGAAGATTAGTATAATCTCCTTGTTTGAGATTGTATCTTGGGGGGCAATAGATTGCTGAGATACAACAAGTTTTATTATTGTTCAATTGTATTTTGATTGTTGTGACTTGCATGAAAAGCTTCTCAACTTTAAGTTCTTCGTTATGCTTTATGTGATCTTTTATCAGGATAGCTGATCCACCTCTAGCTTTGTTCTCCAGATGTAATGCATGGTAGCAATTATATCCTTTTATTTTACAGAATGAAGTTTTGGTGAAATGGGTTTCTGATATAAGACATATATCTATATTATGCATGTTTAAAAATATATCTAGTTCTTGAATGTGATGCAATAGCCCAATTTGCATTCCAGGTTATAATTCGTAATGTTTTATTCATTTCTTTATTTTATAATTCGATTTTATATAATTTATATTCTGATACACTCGATCAAAATTTTCTTCTATTCTTTTATTGAAACTAGTTTGTGATTTCATTTTTTCTAGCGCGTTCTGCGACTCATTTCCTGTGAAGAAAGTCTTTTGTTGAGGTTCTCTAGATTTCTCAGTATGTTCTGTAAAACGAGATCCACGTTGAGCTGTTTCTGCTCTGTTTGCTGAACTACTTGTGCATAAGTAACATTTTCATTTACTCGCTCTCTTTGTGTGTTAGGATTAGGAGTCAACCATTTTGGCTCCGTGGTTTTTTAATAGATTGTTCATTTCTTGATGTAACTGGTTTGCGTGATTTATCTCTCATTTTTTGTAGTTCTACTGCAACTTCGCATCCTCTGTAATTTTCCGGATGCTGGCCATTACAGTTGATACACTTCGGTGTTGTATTTCGGGGAACTATGCAATCATTTCCTGCGTGTTTTCCTGCACATTTAACACATCTTGCTTCTCGATGGCAGTACTTCTGTGTATGATTATAATCTTGACAGTTTTTGCATTGAGGTATTAGTCGAGTGACCTTTCTCGGTGTTTCTATTTTAACTCTGAGGTTAAGGATAGCCATAATATTATAGATACTTTCTATTTATTCTTGGTTGTCGAAGGTTAGCATAAAATGTGGGAGACCTTGTAACAGACAGGCCTCCATTTAGGGACCTCTGCTAACAGAAATTTGTATCGACTCACGTTGTCAACCAGCACGGTTCATTTTTGCTAGCTGCTCAGCCTGGGGTGGGTCAAAATAAGTTGAACTATGAATCGATCTTACCGAACCGTATACAATAACTATAGGGAGAGGAAAGGAAAGTGCAACCAACTTACCTAAAACAATACACTCACCTCAGTCCAAGTTCCCACATTGTCTTTTCACACTACTCCATTTTTAAAATTCTCTAATTTTGATTAAAATGATCAAAAGCCAATAAGTTCATTTTCGAATAAAAAATGTTAATATAACAAAAATGTATTTAAGGTTTTATGAATTTAACAAATAAAAAAAATTAATGAATTAGAACAAGCAAGAAAAATGTAACAGTATAATGAAATTTTATACAACTAATTCATTGAAAAACAAAATAATTTAAATACTTAATCTACCTATGCGCATTTGTTTATATACATAATATCTAATATAAAAAAATTAGTTAATTAGATAATTTAATGATAAAGAAAAACATCTTAAGTATACATATGTACATTCTTCTAAATAAATTTACAATTATAAAATTTAGAATTATTTATATAATTTTAGAGAAACAAAAAAAAATTTAATTTAAACATATGGTTGACTCACACAAATAAATATAACCGGCATGTTGAACGTTGGTAGCCATCACGTTGAATTTTGAATAATGCACTAACGTGCGAAACAGCAAGATTCATGAATGAAATTTTTTTTTTCTCGAATAATTTGCAGGCGAATTTATTATTTAATATTTATTTATTATAATGATTATAATTATCATAACGGTTTTAATTACATTAACATTTTATTAGCAACATATTATTTGGATTATTCGGTTAAATTTTCTTTTCAGCACTTATAGTTTTTCATTCATTTCTTATACATCACGATCATATAATCCGTTATTACCACGCCAATCATTTTAGTAATAATTTACCAGCACAAAACAATAGTTTCTGTTTTTCACCAATTTTACAATTTATAATTTAGATTTCTATACACATTTTTTAATTTTTAGTTTTTACAAAGTCAACACTATTCTTAATTTACAAAGTTTACTTTTTACAAAATTCATTTTTTTGTTTAAACTTAAATTTAACATTTACAATATACGGTATACATTACAATTTGCCCGTTTTAATTTGTTATACATATGTAGTTAACGTTTTTTTTCTTTATTGAACTTAATGTTTGATCACTACATTACAATAAAGCCGATTTAATCACATAGTAAATCGACAAAATTAACACAGGATTGAAATAGTTAATTTCATATGTAACGTGAAATTAAAGTTTATGAATTTTTGTTATCAATAGATAATTTTTTTTTAAAACGTCACAACACTATGGCCTCACTAACTATCACAATAAATATAGATTCAACTTAGTCCCGATTATTTATAAAACATATTGAGACATTTAATTTTAATAACTCACTAACATAACTTTTAATTCGGGTTATATCGAACCATAACACATCACAATTTATTTTTTTCCAACCATTTTACAAGTTGTTTACATTTGGTTTTCTAAATATCGACTGATCACCTTAACAGTTCAATTACCAATCCTCTTCACCCTCACCAAACGTCGTTTTTATCAATTTTAACAACAATAGCTTACGCATACCAAATAACCATCCGAAATTCAAATTTATGCACCCAATTAAGTTATACAAGTTAATTACCACTTGTACATAAAACTTTGGCAACATGTTGGCCACCAGGAATTCAAATGGAGGCCTTACAACCTCTTCTATTGATTTCAACATTTCCCTCCCTGTTATCTCTTCTCTCTTTTCTAATGATGTTGACTGCATCAACTATTTTCAGGCCTTTGCTTTGCAGGTCCTTAATGATTTCATCATTTTAGCAAGTTGGGTGTAGACCTCTTGCCATTACTTTGATTGATCTATCTTTTTAATTCTCGTAGGCGTACCACTGGAGACCATCAGCATTTAATTTGTTAGCTAGAGCTTTATAGTCTTCAGGCTCTGTTGTATTTATTTTCCAGATATTATTATTGAGCGATATTACTTTGTAGTCTTTTCGTACTACTTCTTTCATCCATTTCTGAATACTACCGTAATTTGATATTCCTAGGATATTGATCGGGGGTGGAATATGTTTCTTCTTTTCTGGCTCATGCACTTTTGGTGCAGTAATTGCATTGGTAGTTTTAGAGTGAGTTTGAATTGGTTCAACTTCTCGTGATGATTCAGCTTTCCTCTTAATTGGGTTGGTTTCTTTTCTTGGTTTCGTATTTGCTCTCCTGGCTCTCTGTAGTATCCAATTTGTTTCTTTTTCAAGCTCATCTTCATCAGTGTGATATTCTTCTTGTTCTCTGAGTACTTAAAATTGGTTGTTCATTAATGCTGAGTTTCCTGCGTTCTTATTTCTATTTACTGTTTCCTTTAGCATAATGTTTTCTTTCTTTAGCACGACAACTTCATTGTTTAGCTGCGCGATTAACTTCTCCATTTGCTCAAATTTTTTTATTAAATCCGCGTTGTTTATTGTATCTGTTTGTGCACTTTGCACAACTTCCGAAGTTTGATTGACTAATGAATGCTTCATAGGAGAGGTATTTTCCTTCTCATTGTTAAGTTCACTGAACAATGTGGTGCTCCCGGATGGTGGAGTTGACGGTGATGTTCTATGAAGTGCCGTACTTCTTCCACCGAAGGGCCATAAATGTATGTCTTGTTCCGTGCTTCCAGTAGTACTAGGAAAAGGGTCAGCCTGGTTGCCTACCGACAATTTCCTTTGCAATGTCGTGTTGCTCCCTCCAGAACCCGCGGAGCAGCCCGGTAAACCGGGGCGGGATTTAGAATCTAAGTTCTGACCCACCTGGAGTACGTTATTGTTTACAACCGACATTTCATCTTTTTGTTGACTATCTGCTATAGTGTTTCTCTACTACGTAGGGATTGGATACCACAACCGTTCCATCTACAACACATTGCCCAGGATGCACCACGAGGAGGCTGTCAACAAGCACCCCAATTGTTTCATTGATAGAGCAATGATGTCCGCCCATTTCATAATGGGAAATTCTTTCCAAACCTTGGACTGCAACATATTTGTATCAGATTCCAACAATAATTAATTTTCATATTATTGACAATTATTGAGATATAAAACTCTGTACTAAAAAAAACAGCAACAATTTCCCAGTATTTTCCCCTGTATTTATCGCGATCTTGAGCAGCAATATAATAGAAAAACGCAGCTTATAATGAATTTGTAAATGAACTTATGAGAATTGCTTATGAATGAAATCTGTTTAAACTCCATACATTGTTATTTCAGATTTCGAAAAAGCAAGCACTAAAATAATTATTTCGTATTTTCCCCAAACACAATTTACAAGGTGCTTCTTTCTTTCAGCTATATGGCGAAGAATTCAAAAGGAAAAACTCGATAAAATTATGGTACCAATGAAGTATTCTCACTACAGATAAGAAAACTGAAAGCGCTTGCTTTTGTATCAGCTAATGAAATTTGTGAATACTATGAAGCCATCAAAACTGTAAGGCGAGATTTTTTAAAAATAGCAACATTTATAGAAGATAATTATATTTATGGCAAAAAATCAAAACGAGGAAAAAATCTTTTCATTTATTCACCTTCTTTCTGGTCAGTAGATGATAATATCATGTTTAACCTTCCACGTACACAAAATAAACTTGAAGCCTGGCATAAAAGACTATCATCTTTAATAGAGTCTACATACACACAAACATTTACAATTTAATTTCAAATTTAATTAACGAACAAATAATGGTAGAAACAAAGGTAGAAAAAGATAATGCCAGTGAAAATCATCCAAAAAGGCGCTGTTACGCGAAGATGGAAGAATGCATTAAAGTAATATTGGGTGAAAGAAAATTTGCAACATAGCCACACATATGTCTTTAACATAGGGCAATTATTTTATTCTTAATATTTTTTGTTAATTAGAAGACTGATTTTTTGACTCAGCCTAAGGCCCGGAATTTATAGTCGTAACTTTTGTTATAGCAACGATTTTGAAAATCATATCTAAAATTCGGTACGAATTTCGAATTTACTTTCTTGTTTTGGATATTTTGCAGCAATGTATATAGTGATGGATTTTGATCACTATAAGTATTGTTAGTTACATTAGAAATAAATCTTATAGTGAGGTTTATAAGTACGAAAAATGTTATTATAACTAGAGTTATAGTTGTAGCAGCGACTATAAATTCGGGCCTAAGTTTTTTTTAGCCAAAACTCAATCCACCATGTAGTTTACCCTTATTCCGCATTTTAAAAATGGCGTTTTCAAATGGTATACTCTACTATAGGTGTTCCCATTACCTTTAATTGAAATGTATGACTTCTTAGGTTGGTCGTTTCCTTAGGCTTCACGACACACGCATAATATTATCGATATTACGTCATCAGGCGGTGAGGCAAGCCACGCCGTGAACCTCTTTCGCGCGATTTAAATGGCTGAACCGCTGTAGCGGGAGAATGTCTCATCCGATCATTGCTAGAAAGATAATACCAAATATTTCAGTGCGGCGAGTACAAGCCTCATTTATGGAGTGTTTCTCAGTGAGGTGAGAACCATAATAGGCCGATCAAATGATGATATGCAATTCAGATCAGTCTACCCACAGTGATGTTATTTTAACAAGTTGAATGTTTCATTTTAATTAAAAGAGAAAATCTACTTCTGTTTTCTTAATTTCAGTAAAACAAAAGGAAACAATCAAAAAAATTAAAGATATTTCCCATGTTATGAACAATTATTTTAACTCCTTTTCCATTGCTCAAGGATTCCTTTATTGTTTAATGTTCAAAGTCACAATTTCTATTTGTGTAATCAAAAGGACTTTTTTTGTTGGTGCAAAAAATTTTCGTTTTATTTACTTTTTGTTGTTGTTCTAGATTGACCCTTATTATAAAAATAGACAAGTACAATCCAGATGGTTTTCATTTTCAATTTTCAACAAAAAAGAAATTTACTGTTGTTCTGAAGAAACTAGACAAAAATAAAACGAAAAAAATGAGGAAAATTCAATTTACCAATTGTAAGCTTAACATTACAGTTTTCCGATTTTATTTTATTTTTTTGCTTTTTTTTGGATAGAATCAGAAATGCAATCAATATTATAGATTTCTACAATATTTAGTTCTTATTCTAGCTTTATTATTACTATAACTTGTTTCTTGCGTCTTTCTTTCTTTTTATTTTCTGTCTCTAAATTGAAAGTTTCAGAGTGTATAAAAAAAAAGAAAACAAAAAGCTTTAGATTATTATAGTTAGGTTCTAGGTATAACGTAATGTAGAAAATTATATTAATCAATTTTATTAAACGTATATCGTGGCTAGTTAGTGCGGGATGGTTGTTGTAGCTTCTGCTCATTGTTGGTTCGATTGACAATGAAAATAATGAAATTAAATTTTAATTCTTTTGTTCAATATTTTTATACTCGCATGAATGACTATGTGAGTATGTAGTATCTGTTATGTAATACAATGGAAATTAGGTGACGTGATCTTATAAAATATTTATTGTTAGAGAATTGTTTTAATTGTCTGAATGAATTAGAAATATAGCTGAACATTTTAACGTAATTGAATCATAAATCAATGTACCCATAAAATGTAATTCATTGTGAATGTGTTCATTGCCACCGATTGAAAAATCTAAAACCGCAAAACAAAAATGCTGACATCACGAATGCAAGACAATTGAGAAATAATATTTAACTCATACTTCAAATTATAAATTATTTTAAACTCAAGTGCCATAAATTTAACACTCGTAAGCCATCAAGTCTATACAAATAATGCTATTAAATCTTATTTATTGCCTTTTATCATAGCTAAATGGCTACAGTTATACCAAAATGTTATACATTATTGTCGCAAATATATTTACTGCTTATTTTCAAATATGTTTACAACCGAATAATCTATAGACTTTCACCTGAAATGACTAGACATTTTAGATTAATCGTATCTCGTAAAAAAATATCTTAAACAACAACTCGCTTTACAAGAAAATGGGATGTATCTTTTAAATGTTGCGAAATCGAGAAAATCAATACTGAAGATGTAACATGATTGATTGAAAAATCGTATGCCCATCTAATTATACATGAGCGATTTGAAGCAGAAATTTGTTACTGATTTTTATATTTTTGAACATCAAATAAAATGTAAAATAGAAAATTTAATAATTTTTTATAATTAACTGGTTTGCTTTTTGGACCAAATCATATATATTATACCCGAAGCAGCCCGCGTTTCCATTTGGGCACATCAGTATGGCTACAAGTCAAGAGATGTCACTTATATACAGTTTACTAATACCATTAGCCTTGCACCGAGAGAACAACTTTGTTTGTAACAACCGAAGAAACTTGCCTACAGAAATATTCGGTAATGAAACTTTGTGGTAAGTATGACGTCTTGTATTTCTTTATGAGAACTGAGAAATTAGTCGTTAATACCATTTTCTCGGTTATACTAAAAATGAGTTAATTAACCTATTGTTCAGCATTATTATAACAAATAATTGTTGAGATGATTATTACATCAACCGTTTTGGTAGAGCTAGATGCAGTCATAATTCGGTTATAACATGTTTTGAAGTAGTTACAAAGTAAGATCACTAAAGTGCTTTAAAGTGAACCAGTAAAATTTGTAAAGCGCTAAAAAGTGCTGGAAAACAGGTGTGTTTTTACTGCTAAATCCAATACGACAAACCCTGAGACAAACCCAGAATTAGCGCGTACACATCTCAATATCTTAGAGTTGAGTTGACGGCCCAGTAGGGATACTAGTGAAAATGGAGAGACTGTAAGATGGTGACCGTTGTCACCGGCAGTGCAGGTCATATTGTCAGACCATCATCGCCAACAGGAGGGACCCTAGCATCACAACTATTGTCGACAAAGGAATCATCAATCCTATCCAACGGGAACGATGATCTAACTGCAGCAGGACCAAACGGGTAGAGCAATCCCTGCTACAGCACAACCAGAGAAACCAACAAACATCGGAACTGTCCTAAACACTCTGCTGTTACATACTCAACTGCTAAACTCTAAAGTTGATCAAGAGACGCAAACAATGAAATTTGATCAGCTGCACATAATAAAATTAAACAAAAAGCAGAGTTCAAAATTGGATCAGCAAATGCAACAACAAAATAAGAAGCTAGAAAAAATCAAGCTAACATGTGAGGAATTTTAGGAAGAATGAAGGAATTGGAAGCAGACGTTGAAGGACAAATGCAGAAATTGGAGAGATACAGAGATATCTGTTTTGCAGAAGAACTGTTGAGCTACAGACGGTACTTGCAGCAGAGATGAGCAGCGAAAGAATTCTGAGGGAATAAGAGTTGAAGATTTCCAGGTGTCATAAAAAATCCAGCTACATAATAGGCGACGACAACCGGATAATGCCTTTAAGGTGTGGAAGAACGAGAATATTTACACAACAGGCTAAGCATTTGGTTGTGTTTTATTTTATTTATTATTTTTTCCCTGTGTTAATTTTTTTTTTTTTTTTTTTCAAATTTTTTATTATAATTTAATTAAATAAATACAAATAGCATGTCTATGTGTAGTGTGTGTAAGCAAACAATAAAGATAAATCATGCAAATGCCAATATTGACTGTTCATTATGCAAGTGTGTCTATCACATAAATTGTGTTAATCTCGAAAAGTTAGATGTCGACTTTTTAAAGCGAAATCGGGAAGCTTGGTTTTGTCCTTCCTGCAGTGAGCAAAAAAAAAAACGATTTTTACAAGACGATGATAGCGTCATTAATCTAAGTCCAGCAGTGTTTTTACTGGATGTTTTGGATGATAATGATTTAAAAGAAGCAAATAATATTGATTTATCATCAAGCGCAATTAAATTGTTGAAAAGCTTAATTGATAATGTCCTACATGAACAAAAAAATAATAATATAAAGTTAAGTGATATGAACGATGTGCTAATATCAATTTCAGAAGGAAAGAAAATTTTGCGTGGGGATGTTAAAAGATTGCAATCTGAAAACTGTAAAATCTTAAACGATTTTAAACTACTACAAAATCAATACGTAAATAATTTTAAACTATCTAGGGAGTTGAAAGCTGAAAATAATATCCTGAAACAAAGTCTTACTAAAGAAAATCTGGAAATCGTTGGAATTCCTTAAGAACTGATGAAAACCTTAAAGAACCCTTCATAAAAATTTGTTCAAAAATAGATGTTAATTTAAATAAAAATAATATTATAAATATATATCGTATAAAAACTAAACAACAAAGAAATGATATGCCACCAACTATAGTAGTTAAGCTACCTGTAAACATTAGAGAAATAATTCTGGAGAAGAAGAAAAAATTAAGATTGAATACAAACTTATTAAATTTAAGAAATATGGAAAATAGAAATATTTATATAAATGAACAGATGATTAAAGAATATAAATACTTGTTAAAGTGTGTAAAGGATTTAAGAAGAAATAATAAGATTAAGTATGTATGGTATAATTTTGGTAAGATTTTCGTCAAAAAAAGTTATGGCGAACCTACACTCCGCATCAAAAGCCTAGGCGATCTCGATGACATCGAATAATCTGAATATTAGTCAACCATGCAATACTAAAAACTATAAAATACAAGATCTAAAATCACTAAAATTTAAAAATAGAAACACGCTTAAATTATTATATTTGAATGCCTTAGCAATAAAATCGAAGATGTGGAATATATTATTAATAATACAATAGATGAACTACATATCATTGCGGTAACTGAAACGTGATACTCTGGAAGAAAATATAACCTGCAAAATATTACTGGGTATAATAGAATATCTCCGTATAGGCCTAATAGGATTGGGGGTGGTGTATCTCTTTATATTAAAGATGGCATAACATACAAACAAAGCTTAAACTGGAGTACCAACGATGATAGTATTGTAAAAGTGGATGTTTATAACACAATCAAAAAATTGAAAGTTTTATGTTATTATATGACATCAGCTCCTACGCAACAATCATTAGGAAACTTCTACGATAAACTGGAAGAAACACTAGCTTCCTGTTGCAAAAACACGCTTGTTATTGGGGATTTTAATATAGAATTAAATAAAAATAACTCTGTTTCAAGCACATATTTAGATATCATTACTTCAAATGGGTTTTCAGTATGTAATATGAATGTTCTACAAGATCTATGTCAAATACAAATATTGATCATATACTAACTAACAACTATGCGACAAACCTCATTATTTCGAATTTGAAATACTTTATGTCCGACCATGATTTAATGTTTATCGAAGTAAACCAATATCAAGAAAAGATGAAACAATACGAAATAGTTAATACATTTAAAATAAATGAAGGCATGATAAAAGAAAAATTAGCGGGTAGAATACCTGTTTTTGAGGAGCAATCATCGGTGGAAGATAATTATAATGGTTTTCTTAATGCGCTTACAAAATTGACGGACCAATATACGGAAAAAAAACTTTTCGTGCAAACAAATTAAGGTATAAACCTTGGGTGGACGCTGAACTTATAAAGACAATGCAATCAACATTTCTATGGTATAAAAAGTATAAAAAAGATAGAAGTAATTATAGTTTAAAAACAGAATACCACACCTGGGAAAAGAAGCTACAAAACACGAAGAAAACGAAATGGATCAATTACATTGCAGAGCAGTTCAGCAAGAGCCTAGACAATCCCAGAAAAACATGGGCATGTATCCAAAGAACATTTTTGAAAACACCAAATCATATAAGAGTATTTGCTTAACAAGTGACAGCAAATGAATAAACGACGCTCAACAAGTAGCAGATATATTCAATCTGCATTTCAACACTATTGCTGCAAAGGTTTCATCTAATACATATACCAATTATCCAGGAGGTATTTCCATGCACCGTTTTACAAGCTGCTCTAAATAAAATTTTATTCGATACAACCGAAGATGAAGTTAAAGATGCAATAAAAGATATTAAAAATACTAAATCTACCGGATATGATGAAATACAAACAGCAATTATTAAAAACAATAGTGACGAATATCATAAATCAATCACTTTCCAAAGGAGTTTGCCCAAATAACCTGAAAGTAAGCAAAATAATACCGATTCATAAAGCAGGGGATAAAATGGATGTTTGTAACTACAGACCGATATCATTATAACCTACATAATTTCAAAAAATTTTGAAACTGTAGTACAAAAACGGATTATGGCATATTTGGAAGACAAATGAATATTAAGCTGTCAACAATACGGATTTAGACCAAATTCTAATACCGAATCTGCACTTTTCGATTTAGTAAAGGAAATTCAATACCAATCAAGCAAAAAACATAAAATAAGTATTGTTTTCTACGATCTGAAAGAAGCATTCAATATGGTAAATATTCAAATGATTATTGAAATAATGCAGAATATCGGATTACACGGTACGGATTTGGAATGGTTTAGAAGTTATCTTAGCAATCGATACCAGTTTGTTGAAATAAATGAGAAGCAGAGTTGCAGACTAGAAATCTCTAGTTCGGTTCCACAAGTAAGTATTGTAGGACCAACATTTTTCCTGATTTACATATAAAAGATATTAAACAGCTTAACTTGCACGGCATTCTATTTAAGTACGCGGATGATCTAGCGATTTTATACTCTGCCAGGGATTACTACTAACATCTCAAATGAAAAATGATCTGGAGAAGCTATCGAAATGGACAGCATCGAGAAAATTAGCAATCAACATTAATAAAGCAAAAGCGACGTTTTTTAAACAGAATTTACAGGAGCTACAGGAGATAACGCACCGTAATGCAAAGGTTGAAATCGTGGAAAGATACAAATATTTGGGTGTCAATATTGATAATAATCTCAATTTCGTGTATAATGTGGACTTTATAAGAAAGCTTGGCAGAAAGTATTGCCAAAACATTGTTACGATGCAACAAAATTGCATCGTTCAGAAGGGGTTAAATTTATTGAAATAAATACCTACACGAGAGTCTGGGTTAATATTTACAAGAGGACGGTCTTGTTCCTTAAATTAATATTTTATCTAAAAACAAAAGGAAGTTTTCGGTGATAATAATAATAGTTTAAAGTGATAGTGAGTAAAATAAAAATGAGTTGTACAAAATAAAATAATTTAGTAATAAATAAATAGATTTATATATAAATAATTAGACAATTAATGAATAAATAAATTAAACTAATTTGAAATTAAATAATTAAAAACTATAAAAAAAAATATATAATTTAAGTTCATTGTGATAAAGCTCAAAACGTTAATTACTACCTGCCGTAGTTAATCAAATTAGTGGTAAATTAAATGAGCTAGTGAAAAATCGAAATCGGCCTGGTTTGAAGTTGGAGTGAATTTGGACAGAAAATGGTGCCACAAAAATGTTGAAATGTGGTCCTAAAATATCAGAACTAGACTAATTAATAACATTAAATTCAGTTAAATTATAATACAAAGTTAAGTTAAATATAAACAATAATAAAACTAAGTTAAATCTAAAATTGTAGAAAAACGTCCGATTTACAAATTAAAATAGTGCGGTAATAAAATTGATTGGCAAATTTTAACTTATAATAATTAATGCTTAATACTACAAATTAAAATAATTAATATTATGTGCTTGAAGTAAATTAAAGACACAAATTCTAAAGCACAATTAGTTAAATAAAACCGTTATTATAATACATGAATCACAAAAGAATTAATAGCGATTCAGTCGGGTGTGGTAGTTAATATTTACAAGTATCTGTAATTTGGTGCATTTACAACATATGTATTTTATGTGCCGTACTGCAAAACCATCAATTAAAAGCCAGACACAAACAAAAATATACTGGCAATAAAACAGTTGAAACAATACCACAATCAACATTTCATCAATAGTTATAACAAGAACCATAATCGGATTCATCACAACATATAACCAAGAGAATTAAGCTAAGACAATTTTTTTAACCCTATATTGCATATATTAATTATATCATCATATTTCAAATTTATTTATTTAGTTTTATATAATTCTCTTATACTAGTTTAGGTGGTGGGTAATTAAGTTTTAGTCAAATTTTTTTTTTTTCGAAGTGCACTTTAAAACAATCGTTATTAGTTTTTTTCCTTTTATTAAAATTTTAATGTAAAGATAAAACATTAATTTTCGGATTAAATTTAATTTATTAGAAGTCAATTCCGCTATGTTACATTTATTTTTTTTTCTATTACAATGTGATTAAAGTTTCGTAATATGAATTAGAATCATTTACACTGGGGATGCAATCATGGTAAGTATGAGGTGAGTTATAAGTGAGCTGCTTGTCTTCTTGTCCCTAATTCAACATTTTTTTTTCTCTTCGCGGTCTATCAAGGCCCATTCATGTCTTTAGAAACCCCACCCCTAACCCTGAGCTCGAGCCGGCCAAAGATGACCGCCTAAAGACCTCTGAATGGGCAAATTCTGTTAGCGATCTGGATTGTGGGATTGGTTGGTGAAACCTCGCACGCAGATAACCGTGGCAGACAGTTCACACACCAACCCCATACTCTGGTCAGGCTACAATATATAAAACTCATGTTATTCCATGCTTTCTTTAGTAGAAATATGCAATACTGTCTTAATATAATGGGTTAACGTATAAGTATAAAATGGATCAACTACAAAAACTATAGAATAGAGCCATACAAAATTTGTTAGATTTCAATTGGTTAGAACATACTCATAATATTCATAGAGAAAACACAATTCTACCAATATCTTTTAGCCATACCTATCCAGTAAATAATTATTTTAGTACATAATGTTAAAAATCACTATATATGTACAAAACACAATTTTAAGAGAAAATAATGTATTGCATAGCTATGAAACTAGGAATAGAAATGAAACCTTAAATTATTCGGGCAATGAAACTAAGCCGCTCCTTTTCAACTATATAAAAATATACAACTCAGTGCCAAGCTATTTAAAAACTAGTAATAAATCAGACTATAAAAGTAAGATAAAAGCACTGGTAAAAAATAAATATTTCAAAGAGAATTTAAATAATATTGAGAATATTTTTTGTGAATTAGCTGTTAGTAAAACCAAGACATTTTTTTTTATATTTCTGATTCATATGTATAATTAGTTTTTTTTTAATTTCTTACTTCTTCTTACTTGTATTAACTTCTTTAACTCCATATCTAAAACTCAATTTTAAATTTTTAACTTTTACAATTAATATACATTTTTTTTTTGTTAATTTTTGAATTTTAACTTAATTTTACCATTAAAAATTATGTTAATATAAATATTTGTACATAGCTCTTTAACACATATTTATTAAGCATAATAAAGAAATTCAACTAAAAAAAAACGAGAAATAACCAGGTTAACGCGCAAAGCTTATTGCATAGCTCCGATAGATTTCTACAATGAACTGACAGTGGTTACATTCATTAATGCCGTTAGAGACGATCAGCTGAAAATTCACATGAGGAAGCCAGCAAAGGGAAAAAGCTTGATAGAACTCTTAGGATCGGCATTAGAATACAAGGCAACTAGAGTCAGCCTAATCTCCTAATCCGTTAAACTACAAAAGCTCGATGTAGAAGACTAGCGCAAGGCTTCCAGAACAATAGACGCCGATCTCGCTCTCAGTCTAGATGTTTTAGATGACAACAACCTGGAAACTACATCAGAGAATGAAAACAACCTGCAGCTGGAAGAACAGGCCATATACATTTATCTAATTTTCCTTATACGTCGAACCCGTAGAACATTTCTGTGAATTGGCCAATGTTCAATTCAGTGAAGCTCAAATTTTCAGTACATCGTATGAAAATTACCAACATTCAAAGTTGATAATAAATGGTCCTAAATGGTACATGTCGAACCCGCGGACCATCTTTATGAATTAAAACCTCAAAATTTGAGTATATCGTAGGAAAATTACCAACATTCGGGATCTACAATAAACGTCCTTTTCATCGTATTGAAATATGGCTGTATGTAATAAAAAGAGGATGCCTTTACTTAAATATTCTTATATGTCGAACCCGTGAAACATCTCTGGGAATTGTCCATTCTTCAATACAGTGCGTATAAGAGTTAAAAGTTGATTGACTTATTATACAGAAATTTCGATTATTTTTGAAAAATATTAAACCAAAAGCTGAGCATTGTTTCCAAGAACGCACAGACGAAAACTGTTACACAGATGAGGAGTTTAAGAGGCGATTTCGTTTTTCTAAAACAAACTTAAACTATCTGAGAAAGCTCGTTCAAAAAGATTTAACCCATGCCTTCATTCGAGGATTTCCTTTGACGGTGAAGCAAAAAATCATGGTTACATTGCAGTACTATGCGGCAGTTTATTTTCAGACCATCTACTTAGAACTTCTTGGTATAACGCAATCAACCGTTTTTGTTACAATACACGAAGTCTCGAGAGCTTTTGCAGATATTTCAAGGCAATTTATTAAAATGCCTGCGACACAAGAACATACATATATCAAAGTTTCAACAGGCATTTTACGGATGTCAATTCTCAATCAAATATTCTGAGGAGCTAATTCATAAATTTTTCGCAATTGGAAATGATGTTACTCATTAATTTTTCAAGATGTGTGTGACTCAGATTGTACATTTTTAAAATTAGTGCACCTAGCAACTAGCTAGCAGTTCCTCGTCCACTCTTGAAAATTGGCTGAATGAAACTGGATTTTCAAGCTGAAGGAAATACTTCTTTCGCCAAACTCAAACTAAAGATGTACGTCAGCGGTTGAACCAATACATAAGGACACTTTTTTTTACAAAATAGGGTGTAATTTGTCCGGGCCACCACTCAAATTCACATTTACATTCAGCAAAGCATGCAGAACTGTAGCGACCGATTCTAAATATTCAGCCGAAATATTTGAACCCTCACTACAATATTATAAGCAAACAACAACGTACAATTTTATTTTGAATTGCTACTACTCTGGGATTTCCACTGTAGAATAGCAATTTCATTTACAATAATTATATTATTAATGTGTGTGATACATACGCAGTCAATACCACAAGAAAGTTTGTTTATTCTTCTTTATTTTTCTCTTACACACATTTCTACTACACTGGTTTCGACTGTAGAATAGAAATGTGCATTATTTTATTTTGCAAGATTTGGTATACATAAGTATTTCAAACCGCAACAACAACAACCTTTTGATTTTTATAAATATTTGGTACAAAACGAATTTTCCTTACAGTTTAGCCTAGGAAATTCGTTTCTTATATATTAATTATGTGTATTACATACCACATTAGCCGTGTTTTTTATAAGTCTCGATAGATCTCAATAGATCGCATCCAGATATTCTCTGTTTTTGTGGTTAAACTGCAATTGATTCAGTTTATTTTAATCAAGAATAACTTTTTATTCGACAGTTTATCGTTTTTAATTCATTTCTTTGAATTAACCAATTTATTAATTGTACATGAAAATCTTGCTTTTTATCCAGATATGCTGAGACTACAGATTTTCGCTTTTATGAGTAAAGACACACATTAAAAATTTGTATTTTAGCATGGACGCATACCAAAGTCAATTTTTAGTACATCTATCATGCAATAGGAAACTAGTAGCTGATTTACATTTAATCTGTTGCTCTATTTTAAAAGACAGAAGAGGTACGATAAAACTATTCATTTTATTATTATTTCCTTACATTATGAAGAGGCATAATTAAAAATGTGTTATTTAATACTATTTACCGCAATCCACAAATTGACAAATGAACCTGTTTATTATTTTTCGTAAAAGTTGCTCAACATTTAAAAGATCATAGTAGCATTTTGAAAGAAAAAATAAGTTTTAGTGTGTCCGTCTCATATTTATATATGGATAAAATGTATTCGCACTTTTCCTCATGCATTTATACTTTTGGAATAACAAAATATAATGAAAACAACATGGCGTAGCGTTGTCAAAATAAACACAATTCTTAGTGCTGCGAGTGCCAGTATTTTTAAGTGGATGATAGGAGTAGCTACAATTTCCCATATTTTATTTTTGCAAATATGTATCTGAATAGATCTATCGAGACTTATAAAAAAACACAGCTATTATGTATTTTAATTTTCATTTCAGTATACGTTATTTTCGGAAAATGATATTCATTTTCAACGTATTACATTTTCAAATTATTCACAAGTCATTTAATTAAAATTCGTCATCTTCGGAAAATAATTACATTTTCGACGTTATAATTCTTTTTAAAAGTTATTACTAATGACATCTACGGAAAATATTGTGCAACAATATTTTTCGCCTTAAGCTTTTTGCTTTTAAATTTAGCATTTTGATCTACGTAGTGCTTCCGGCATTTTCGTTTCGTCAAACATGACCGACCGAGTTGTGAACTGAAAATTGACTGAACGAACCTTTCAGTCGGAAGTTACATGTGTTTTTCATTTTGTGACCGAGATGACGTTTAAATGTCAAATTGTATAAAAACAAAATTGTTTCATAGCTTTTTTTTTGAAATAAATCAAAATGAATCGAGAAATATTAATTATTTCTTGTTTATATCAACAGCGTATAAAAAAAATGATGTTATTACAAATACAAAAGTGTGGTGTAATTCAAACTCAGAACCGCAGAAAGAATCAAAAAAAATTGAGGAATGTATTAAAGCGAAAATTATTAAATTTCCAAAATTATTTGGAAAATAATTATTTAAAAAGAAAAAAATATATATGGATGAAACCAAGAAGCAGTGATTGGTGGAACAGAATAGTGCAAGATCATTTTCTAGAAGCGGATTATACAGAAAATTTTAGAACTTCTAAAGAAGTTTTTAATAATATATGTTCTGAACTATATTAAGAGCTAAAGCCATCAAGTAATGCAGTTCGAGAACCTATTCCTGTCAACAAAATTGTGGCTGTTTCCCTGTACAAATTAGCATCATGTGCGGAGGACAGAGTTATTGCGAACCAATTTGGAATTCACAAATCTACAGCACGGAAATGTTTACGGAAATTTGTAAGAGCTGTATTAAAAGTACTCCTTCCGAAATATATAAAATTTCCAAATGAAGAAGAAGCATTGGTATTGGCGAACTCGTTTGAGAAAATTTCAAACATACCAAATATAATAGGGGCAATTGATGGTTGTCATATTCCTATTAAAGCACCTAATATTGGATATGCGGAATTTATTAACAGAAAAGGATGGACGTCGGTTGTTTTGCAAGGAATCGTGGACTCAAATTATATGTAAGTTCATGATTAAATTCAATTACATAATTTCCAAAATACATAACGATTATGTTGTTTGTGTTTCAGGTTCAGAAGTATTACATGTAAGCATCCAGGCTCTTCACACGATGCGACTGTATTGAAAGATTCCGGATTTTCGGAAACGTCTAGATGATCTACGTGCAGCCGAATTAAATTATCCCCAACCAGTTGATCGGGAAACTTTAACTAGGCCTTTCGGTGAGACCAATGTGAGAGATCAAATGTGTAATTATATGGCAAAATTTCCAATTTTGAGCTCTAATTTGTTATAAATTTAAGCTACAAATGTATTGTTTTATCGTTTAATTCATAAAAATAAATAATATAAAAATAAAAATAATTCATTAATTTCAGAATAATAAATTCATATTCAATAACAAAATAATAAAGGCTAACTATTTTAATTTAAGTTTTTTTGATCTATGGTCCATCTTCTTCGGCAAATTCATCTAAATACTCCACGGTATAGAGGGGTGATGGTGATTGTTCTGTTGTTTTATTAAAATTAGATAAAAAATCAAAAAATTCGGCATTTGAATCTTTCAACATTTTCGATGTTTCCTGAAGAATCTATTTTGCATTTTTTCATCCTGTTCCTTTTGGAACTCGTGCTCCGCATCTAAGAGCTCTCTTTCTTTTTGAAAGAATTCCTTTTGTAATTCCTGTTGAATTTTTAGGAATTCCCTCATGTTTTTAAATGGTTTGGATTTCTCACTGGAATCTATTTTAACATAATTAGAAATATTGTTGTGTATACGTATTTAAAAAAAAAAAAAAAATACCTTTTGATGTAGATGGTCCTGGCACCATATCATTATTACTGCTTATATCCGTATCCTCATTCAACAAAGCTTCAATTTCGTTGATATTGGTCGAGGGAGTAAGTTCTGTTAAAACAAAAATTCATTAAAATGGTACAAACAATATAAATGTACAATCAATTATACCATCGGTGTCAATTCCACGAAACGTTGAAACTGGTCGCGTTCCCAGGATTTCGTCTAATTTTTCATAATGCTTAATTTGCATTCTTCCGGTACCGCTCGTATTATTATTTTTTTTACATTATCTGTACTCCCCCTTTAATTTCCTCCATTTAAGCACAATTTGCTCCTGATTTTTATTGCTATATCCGCGAGCTATCATTTCTTTTTCAACACTTTGGAAAACTGTTCTATTTTTAAATTTTTTACCGTCTAAAAGTTTTGTCACCTGCTTTTCTACCAACACATCTAACAACACATCAACTTCTTCATCTGATCACAAATTTCTCTTTTTTGAACTCATTCTGAACTTCAATTAACGATTTATGCTTTAAACTTCTATTAATCTAATCTAGAAATAAGTTGTGAAATGAAATGTCATTTCAGTTAGTCCGAAGTTACATGTTACACCGAAAATTAAAACCGACTCAACCAACCTAATGTTAACCGACTGACTCGGTCATTATTTCGGTCGCAATTTCGGTTGGGTTGCGGTTTACATGTTAGACTTTTCGTTAAGTTTCAGTCGGTCAACATTTCAGTTCAACATGTAACTTCAGTATATGTCTAAACAAATGATTATCAAGGTATATAGTCGTCCCTGTTTCGCATGTGTATGCGGTTAATAGTAGATATTAATAGTAGAATAGCATGAACAGAGACAACAACAATTGTTTGAAATGTTATTCTTGTTTCTTGGATAAAAAAAGTTTTTTTTATCATTAACGTTTTGATCTTTCTGTCAGAAAGAGGTGTGAAAGAAAATATATTTTTTTTGTTTTTAAAAAATTTGTAAAAAGAAAATTTAATAATAAAATTCTAATTATAAATAATAATTTAAAATATATTTAATTAAATTCCGATTATACAATTCGAATTTTGTGATAATAAAATTTGAATTAACATAACGATTCCGTGCATTAATTAATTTTTATTTTCTCCGTGAACTGGATGAATTCTAAATAGGTGGTATGTGCCCACAAGCCATACACCTATAGAACTACCGGTCTATGTAAATGCACTGTTATGCCGTTCGAGAGACTGATGGTGCCAATTTTGAGAGGGCTGTACCGCAGGACATGTCTCGTTTACCTAAATGACATCATTATAATAGAGAAAAGATTCGACAAACACTTTAAAAATATGTGCGAAGTACTACGGTGTATCAAGGCTGCGGGAATGAAAGTGAGCTCGGACAAGTGTGCACTCTTCAAGAACGAAGTGAACTATTTGGGGCATACCGTGTCGGAGAAATGAATTCGCACTGATCCAGAGAAAATAGAAGCAGTACGAAGTTGCCCAGTGCAAAGGAATGTGCATGAGGTTAGAAGCTTCCTGCGCCTGTGCACATGCTGCCGGAGATTTGTCGCAAACTTCTCTTATATAGCTGCCAGCCTGAACTGAGACCTGACAAACGTCATTCGCTGCTAAAAACAGTATTATGCCATTGGCATCTCGGCCAGGCCAAAAATTCATCTTGGACACGGATGCCAGAAACGTGGGCATTGGAGGTGTTTTATCTCAACAACATGAAGCAGAAGAAAGAGTGGTTTGCTACTTCAGCAGAATCCTATCCAGATCAGAAAGAAACTCTTGTTTAAACCGAGGAGGATTATTGGCCGTTGAGGAATACGTTAACCATTTCCACAAATACCTGTACGGTCAACAATTGCAGTTTAAAGAATCAGTTAATGCAGTTTAAAGAATCAGAAGAACAGGTGGCACGATGAATAGAACGACTGCAGAACTAAACTTTCAACATCAAACACAGGAAAGGTAAAGTGCACGGTAATGCAGATAGTCTCTGAAGGAGGCCTTGTGCACCAAGATGTGGAAAATGTAACAAAATTGATGAAAAGGATGGCATCAGTAGTCTTAATAGGATTAGCGTGGAGGTTCCGGATGGATGGAAAACGACGAGTGTCGACTAAGAGCAGCAGATGGATCCAACGCTCGCTCCAGCAAGAGCTTGGATTAGGAAAGGGGAGAAACTTACATGACATGAGATATCCGAGACTTCTCCAACGCTAAATAGGCTACTGTGCGCAGTGAAACTCATTGAAGATGAAGAACGGTGTGCTGAAATGAGCTTGGAAAAGTGTAGATGGCAAAACTACGCAAATGCAGACTTTGTTACAAAAATACAGAATTCCGACAGTATTAAATGAAATCCACAATGGATAAACCGGCGGACATCTCGGCGTTAATAAAACTCTGGCCAATCGCCAATGTGAGGGAACGTTTCTACTGGGTCAACTGCCGCAACGATGTTGAATATTGTTGCAAAAAGTATCACCCTTGCGCAGCTAGTAAAGGACTAGCGTGGCGAACCCGAGGCAGAATGCAGCAGTACAACGTAGGAGCTCCATTCGAATGAGTGGCTATGGATATCGCTGTTCCATTTCCTCGAACAGTTAGTGAATCGATACATCCTTGTATGTATTGGCTAATTTAGTATGTGGCCGGAAGCCTATGCAATACCAAATCAGGAAGCACAAACAGAGGACCAGCAGATATGGAATACCGTTGGAGCTTGATTCGGAACAAGGTCGTAATTTCGAGTCAAATGTGTTCCAGGATAAGTGCAAAATGATCCGTATTAAGAAGACAAGGACGTCACATCCACAATGCAATGGAATGGTCGAGCGATTCAACTGGACCTTAGAAGAGCACCTGGCGAAAGTAGTTGGATGAAATCAGCAGAACTGGGATCGGCATCCCTTCTTTAAGATGGCATATCATAGTACAGTACACGATACCACGGAAATTACACCATCGACAGTTCTCTTTGGAAAGGAAATACGGCTGCCGTGCGATATTGAATTTGGAGTACCAGAATTAACTCCCAAAGGAGCTGAGAATTACGTAAGCGACCTCAGAAACAGAATACATGGCTGAGATCCATGACATGCTCATACAGCATGAAGGAATATCAAGTTGAACAGCGACCGATCAAAGGCTCGTTACGATCTAAGAGCAAACGACAAAAGATATGACGAAGGAGATTTAGTATGGTTATACAACCCACAAAGAAAGAAAGGAAAGTCCCCAAAGCTACAAAGTATTTGGGAGGGACCATATACAATTGTAAAGAGAATAAATGACGAAGTGTATGGGAATCAGCGGAACTAGCGGGCTAAGATGAAAGTAGTACACGTCGATAGGCTGGCACGATACCAAGAAGACCCAAATAATGTTTCTGTTGTGGACGAACAGAATTAAGGAGGGTTTTGTATAACGATTATGACCATCGCAACAAATTCACGTTATGAACTGTAATAGCTTAGGCGGTTGGCGCGTGGTATAAACGAAAAGGAAAAATTCATAATGATCTAGTAAAAACAAGAACGTTCGAGAAATAACGTAAAAAGGAAGGCGTTTCGAGAGTATCAAACTGGTATATAAACACGACCGATGACAAGTAGAGAACAGTTTCTGATTTACTTTAAATCATTAAACAAGGAAACAAATCTGTTGTCATTGCCCCACCAGTGGCAAGCGGACTGATTTAAATAGTGAGGTCAAAGCGAATATCAAAGTCTATAAAAGTAAGTACAGTGAAATAAAGTTAAGTCAAGTGACATAAAAGTACACAGTGTTTTAATTGAAAAATCCAGACGAACTCAGAAGCAAAGTTCGTAACAATACATACGAGTTGATATGTATATGAGAGACTGCTTGTGACTATTTGCGTATGTATGTTCTACTTCCGTTTTATTCAATTTTAAATTTAATCAATTATATGGCATAACAAAATAGGGAAGTTTTTCTACTTTTTTATGCAATTTTATTTATTTCCATCCAGATTTAGTTGTTATGTTGAAATTCAATTACCGTTAGATTTTTTGCTCAACAACTATTAGTTTTATTACCTGCGATTGATTTTTTGATGTACATAAATAAAATTATATAAATCAGATTTATGTTATAAAGACAAAAATAAAAATATCTTATTACATAATTGGGGATGCACTTTTAGAGACAAAAGTGCTAACCCATACACAATTCAACGAATAATTTGTGTTGCTTTATTTACAATATATACATAAATATAAATCATAATGTTGTTACACTTTATACAAAACATTCTTACATACATTCGTATACTTCCTGGAAAGGATATCTAATTGCATTATTCATTCAACATTAATTTGAAAAAAAGGAAATTCAGAAAAAGATAATTAAACATCTATTCAAATTTATTCTATTCTAAAAAAAATAATTTAAAGAAGGATATCCAGACTTAAAAAAGAAAAAAGAAAAAAATGAAACGGAATTTTAATTTTGATTTTAATAATTCTTGGGATTTCATTAAATTTTTTAAAAAACGAGAAAGTAAATTAAATATTCAGGATCTAATGTTTATGAATTTTTATAAACAATTTTTGAGTTGCTTGCATCTAAATTTAAAGGTAAAAATTATCAAGTTGGATGACCAAATGATTCGGTTATGTGAAAAATTTAGCAAATCTGTATTCAGACACATTGTATTGTTGTCATCCAGGTATCACACTTGAACATTTTTTGTTATATGCGATGCTATTAGTATCAAATATTGATCCAACATAAATTTACATCACTTTATGCATAAACCTTGCTAAGAAATTAGTTTAAATATTTTTTGCATCGGAAAAGGATTTAAGATGCAGCCATTTTTTCAAATAACATTTAATTACTAATTAGATTAAAAAAGCGATTTCAATGCAAGTTTTGTATCAAATAAAATGGTGGCACTATTGTATCGAATACAATGGCAACCAGAACCGTTTATAATTAAGGTAGAATTACATCATATTAAGTTACTTTGTGTATCGTACAGTGTTTAATTCAAAATAAAAATACTCATTGAAGTAACAATAACTACTATAGATCGATCATAAAAACCTAGAAAATCTTCGAGGAAGGCACAGTTCTTAATTCGAGGCTATTTGCATCGTATAATAACATTTTTAGTTTCTGGTTGTAATTTAACCTCATGTAATTATTTTCTGTGTCTATATAAAGCAAGGCTGGAAAAATACTATGTAGTATTAAAAAAAAATACAAAAAATCAACATTTCGTATTAAATGTATTAAATTAATGCCCGAATATTTTTAATTTGTTGGACTAACGAAATACAAATTTGGTAGTTTAAAAAATTTTAGATCCCATAATAATTTGTTTCAACAAAAAAAACAGGAAAAATACAAAATAAATAAAAAAACTTTAATCAATTTTTTTAACACCAAATTATTTTGGTATTCCGATAATTCAGCAGTCAAGTCACTATTATGCACTTATTTGTTTAATTAACCATCGACTAATGACATTGTGTTTTCGAATCCAAGATTTTTTTGGCTTCAAAGTGTAGGTGGGTTAAAATTGTTTTTTCTATAATTTCGAATTCGACTTTATTTCAATAATGCATATGCCCTTACTTTTCTGTGCTGGTGTCTGCATGGAGTTCTCACATTTGAATGTTTTGGCTAATTTTCATGAAGGTCATAATATGGTGAGAAATAAATATTTAATTATTTATTCATAATAAGCCTTGTCGTTGCGATGATATTGAAGGGATGTATTTTAATTCGCAAAATACACAAAGCAAATAACAGAAAATAATTGAAATTACAAATTGTGATTATGTATGCGTTTTATTATTCAAATTAATAAAGCATTTAATTTAACAAGAAATATAATTTATGTTTCGCAATTTTATCTTACTCAAATCTGATGTGTTGTGGGCGACAGCTAATCTCAAAATGATTAAAAAATAAAACAAGCTTTCGTGTCAAGCCTTGTTACTCTTGTGCCTAAATTAACTTGAAATACAACATCATCGTCGATATGCAGATTCTAGGTGCATAATTGAATCGTTTATTCTTGAAAGGGCTCATGTCCACTTTTTATCAAAATTAGTATTATGACGGTTTTGTATCACAGACACGTACATACGTTTTATGACAAGACGAAATTACCATATGGTTAATGGAACGGTACCTACCTTGCAACAAAAAAATTATTTATTTCTAGAAAGGTCTCATGTCAAAAAAGTTTTTTTTATTTCCTGAATAATTTGAAAAAGTGGGCATGAGCTCTTTCAAGAATAAACGATTCAATTGCAATGATTGCGTTACATGTCACTGAACCCATCGTGACAGGTAGACATTGACTTGAAGTTTGGAACAATGATTTTTTAGGCGTCAACATTAACTGCCCGCCAATAATGTTACATTCATGAGTAAACTAAATTTTGCGGTAACATTTACATTTAGGTAGTGGTTAATTTAATTACATTTTATATAATTCAAATGTCAGAATGGAAACTGAAGTAAAATATTTCAAAATGAGCAGTTAGTTTGATTAAATTGATTTTAATCAAGTATATACAAATTATTCGATAAATGAAAAGTAATAAAATACAAGTTTAATTTAATAATAACAATTTACAATGTGATTTTAATCTAATGGTAATCTAATAGATTGTGGCAACATGACTAAGTCCGTCTTTTCCATTGTGTAATTGCTGGATTCGTCCAGTTAACCAATAAGATTGTGGTACATTTTCATATTGTATCAGTACCAACAGATCAGTTCTAGATTTTTTCGTTTGCTTTTCGAGTTGGTTCTTTGATTGAGTGTGATGAGATAATCCCTGTACCATGTCTTTCAGAATCCTTGAGCTATGTTCTGAATGTTTTTCTGAATGGCAGGAATGCCACTTTTAAAGTCGTGAAGTGTTTATGTGACCTAAGTCCTGTGCAGGCATTGGCTTCAATGGCTCCCCAATCAAAAAATGAACCGGTGTAAGGATGTCATACGATGAGACGTTCTCTGATAGGCTACATAATGGCCTGGAATTGAGTATGCCTTCTATTTGAGTTAATAGAGAACTCATCTCCTCAAATGTTAAAGGTGTGCTTCCGGTGACTCGTTTCAGGTGATACTTAACTGACTTTATGTTGGCTTCCCACAAACCACTAAAATGCGGATATTAACCTATTGAGGGCCGCCGTGATATAAACCTATTAAGGGCCGCCAGGAAGGTTGCCTGAAACATTTTAAACATTTTGAAACATTTTAAACACTTCGATACATAATGCCTGGCCATTTTCTGCAACCGATAATGCAAAATCTTTGGCGAAGTAGACTGGTTAATAGTGTTTGCCCTGGATGTGGATTTTGTTTGTGGTATCCATCGATAATAAATTTGCTTATCAGATGGCCCTTAGGTAAAATAATGGGATGTTTGGTGTCGAATGACCATGTCGAATTTTCTATTCTGCCTCCAACTCTTAGCACCCCGACATGATCTATAAACGGTGTTAGTGATAAAAGATGACTGCTGCTTTTGTACGTCTTGTTTAGAATAAATCTGACTGATTTCATTTGAGAATGCTTGTGCTTGGGCCCTTCTGTGCCAAACAGTTTCCGAGAAATTCATTTCCTGGACCGTTCGTGGAGGTACAGCTCTGTGAATTGTATTAATTTTTATATGCAAGTTATTGTTATATTTTGTTTTAGAATTTTTTATAAATCGACAAACATAAGTGAAAATTCTATGTATTTTCTTAAGTGATAAGAATTTATTGAACAATTTTGAAATTACATCAGTATTGCACATTCCAATGTGAAAATTTGTACTAAAATTACGTTTTTCCTCCAAAACGGTACGATCATACTCGTTGGCGGAACATTTAAATGATTTAGCTGGATTGCTTACTAAAGAATTTGACAGCCATTCGGGTCCGTTCCACCATAAATGACTTTTAACTAATTCTTTGGAATTTAAACCGCGGGATGCCAAGTCGGCCGGATTATGTTTAGATCGAACATGTGACCAGTGTTTATTAGGTATATGTTCCAGTTAACCAATAGAGCGGACATGCTTTGTTTAATTTTTATTACTTCTTGAGTATTCTCACAGCCTGTAAGCATATCGTCCACGTAGAAATCTTGCTTGAGAATTGAAGCTGCTTGCAAGTACCATGATTCGTTATCTTTGGCTAACTGGTATAAGGTTCTGATTGCTAAAAAAGCTACGCTCGAAGTTCCGTAGGTTACTGTGTGTAGCCGAAAGTGCTTTATTTTCTATGTTGAATTATTTCTCCAGACAATGCGTTGAAAATCATGGTCAGCGGGATGCAGTATCACTTCTCGATACATTTCCCCTATGTCGGCGGACACTGCTAGTGAATGAATGCTGTATCGAATAAGTATTGCTAAAAGATCCTTTTGAATGGTTGGCCCTACAAGCAAGGTGTCATTTAATGAGGCTCCGGATGTGGTTTTGCAGGACTCGTCAAAGGCAACCGTGAACTTAGTAGTGGAACTGAACTCCTTTAAAACGACGTGATGTGGAAAGTAAAAATGGAGTCCTTGTGTGATAGGTTCCGATTCCTTAATTAAAGTCATATGGTTCAATGAATCATACTCTGCCATGCATTTTATGTAGTCGTCTTGCAATTTGGTATTTTTAATGAATCGACGTACGTTGTAGTTCGTAAATAGTGGTTTTCGCGTTGTTCCTCATCGACTGAATATCTAGAATTCCGCTTTAAATCCTCTAACTCCCAGAACCGTTGAAGCAAGTTTAGTTCGATGTCATTGTTGGTGATGCTGCTATGGAATACTGGAATCGCTATATTTTCGGCATTTTGACTTAATTTGCCTCCTAATACCCAGTCAAATATTGGCCGATGAGCAAATATGTGTTCTTCAATCTTGATTTGTTGTGACATTATTTCAAAAAACACATCTATTCCCAAAATGATATTATCTATTTCGCCTGGTGCGTTGAATACGGTGCCAACCAACTCCAAATCTTTTAGCTTAGAACAATGTGAGATGTCTATGTTTTGTGAGGGAATCTGTGATGTTACTTGTGATAGTATAGATGCGTTCACTACAAAACATGAACTTTTATCATGCCTTGAACTTAATTAAATTTCGACCATTCCTCTTGTAAAGCTATAGCCTTTCTTAATGCAAGTCAAGCAAAACGGGCATATTTTCGTGACGCTCCAATTCTTTTAACGCAGCTTTAACTAATAAAGGTAGATTGGGATCCAGAATCGAGTAAAGCTCTTACTGTATGTATTTTTCCAAAGTAATCGGCGACATCAACTAACACCGTTGACAATAACGTTTTGAATAGGTTTAAGGGATTAAATGAACTGGTGGAAGGGTTTAGATTATTATTATTTGTGGAATTTAGGGTTATTACATTGTAATTTTGTAAATCAGCCGATGGAATTGAAGTGCCTTAAATTCTTTGAAATTTATAAATTAATACGTAAATTGTTTAAATTCTTTAAAATTTAAACAATCTTTACTTTAAATTGGTGGTTCGGCATCTATTGGAGGGGGGGATCAAAGTTTGTAGATTATCTACCAGCTCCGTAACCTTCCAGTAGGCGCAAGTTTACGTACTGCCTCCTCGCGGCAACCACCGGTAACTGTAACCATTAAGCAGAATGTGGCCTTTTGTGACAGGCTAAAGTACGGCGTTAAAGGAGAAAACCTTGACAAAAAATCCCTATTCTAAGGTGGAGCAGCATATGCCGAAGGATGAATGGCTGATAGGTTAATCAGGGGTGACATGTTCTACCATCACTTTCGATTCGTTTTCGATAGTGTTTTGTCTCTTGTAACAAGAACAAAGTTGTACTGTATTTCGCTTTTATAATTATGTTTTTTCTAAAGCTATCTCAGCTTGCTCAAATAAAACAACATTCTATTTCTACTTTCATTCATCACTCTTTATGACAAAAAATTTTGTTTGTGATATTTTATCGATGTGAAGAAAAGGAAATGTATACAGAAGGCTGAGATCGCAATAGAAAAATTGTAATGAAAGAAGAAAATAGCGTACAATTTTGTTCTTGTTTCAAGAGACACAACACAATCGAAAACGAATCGAAAGTGATGGTACAACATGTCAGCCCAGTCCATATGTGCGGATTCTGGATACCAGTACGCCGATTTCGTTCAAAAAATGTAAGATGGGAGCATAGTATAATGAATATACAAGGTATGTTCCAACCAATCGAAATATCGCCATATTTGACTCCGTTTGGTTGAGATTTGTGTTTTTTCTATCGTGTACAATCGTTGAAATTTATTTCCATTTCCAAAACCTAAAAATATTTTTATAAACCTAAACCAATTCACAAAAAAATATCCAAATTGACTCTGAGTGACGTTACGCTCCACGTGCTTTTAGCTGTCCAGCATACCTTGTAATATTATTGTATCATGAGATGGGACTATAATTACCGGAGAGTAATAGTATTGGTAAATGTGCGCGTGTTAGTGCAAAAGCATGTGTTTAGAAGCAGTTTCCCTATAAAAAACATCATTCCAGTAATATGCCTAAAATTAAAGTAAATTGAATGATTACAAATTATTATACGAATATTCAATATTTAGACTTTAAGAAATGCATATACTTACGTATTTTTTAATTAAATTTGTTTTGACGTTTAGAAATGTCAATAGTAGTTAGATTGTAACATTCATTTTGCTATTTTCGAACTAGATCGATGCGACATCTTTCGAATCTTCCGAAAATAATAGTATTCGAAAATAGCTAAAATTAAATTTGTATAACTTCATAGTTTATACCATCTATGTATTAGTATATAAAGCAAAGAAAATTATTGTATCGCACTCTTCATTTGTTTTTTGCGACAGCATAGAACAAGCTGCTAATTGAAAAATATTAAATAAAATCTTTATTGAATAAATTTATGTATACGTTTTATAACGTTTTGAAAACCTCGTTTTTTTATTAATCAAATTGTGTTAGTGATTGAAATCATACATAAGTGTTTTATATGCAAATAAATAGCACCTCGTAGAAATTCAGCCGAATAAATATCAGATGATACAGTCCATTTTTGTTTTGCAATTACATCGTGGGATAATCAGCAACCAATTATTTTTCGGGCCACGGGTACACCGTGGAAGTCTACCATATCATTTTGGAGGGCTCCCCATTTTCTGGTCCTTCGAGCCGGATCCTATCTGGCAAATTTTTGGATTTTGTTCGAGTAACATCTATATACGAGACGATTTTTTGAAATTTGAAAACACATTTCGAGAAGGAACGAGAACAAGCTAAGTAGCCATTTTGTTACATTAAAATAATTTTAACCAAAAAATTTAATCACATTAATAAAACTCATGATTTATTTGATTCACTAATAAATTCGCATGAAAAACTTTTATTTATTATCAATTGAAAACGTGTGTCCTATTTTTAAATTTGATATTACGAATTTATCTCTTTCGAATTTATAATCGTACGTAAATTCAAGGCAATTAATCATTGAATAAAATTCAACATTCGAAAGATAAACTAATGGAAAGTAGTGCTCTAGTGTTCAGTGTATTAAGTCGATAAATTAAGTGATATTTTGTTTTGGATTAAATAACGTTGTGAGAATTCCTTTAATGAAATTAAAATCCGTAGTGCACGTTCTCCGTTAACGGTAAATCAATAGTGATCTTCGCTTGGGGCATCACGTGGTCTTGCTTCCTAAATAAGACAATAAACAATTCGTTAATCCGATTATTGCTAACTTTATTTATTGGACAATAAACCAATTAGTTAATACGATTGTTGTACCTACAAACATTGAGTGAAAGATAATCTAAACAACATTAGTGAACACAAATAACAAAATGGCCGAGCTACAGGCATTAAAGAAACAAAGGTCAGTCAACAAAGGAAAACTTACTTATATTTTAAATTCGCTTAAGAAATCGAGTGAAATGTCGATAAACGAATGCAGAGCGAAAATTAATCGAGCGGAAAAGCTAATGGAGGAATTTACAGAAATCGAGAACAATATTTTTGAGAAAGATCCAGAACAAGACACAGATATGGAATACGAGGAGAATTATTATAAGGCAATAACGGAACTCAACCAAATCATTCGTAAATTAGGAGTCACTAATATTGCAAATGTTAGTTTGGATCAACCATTAAATAATACACAAACAGTAGCAGATGTAAGATTGCCCAAGCTGAACATACCGCCATTTTCTGGCAACTATACTGAGTGGCAATCATTTTATGATTTGTACGTAGCCTCTATTCATGATTCCGTTTCGCTTACAGCGGTTCAAAAATTTCAATATCTGAAGGAGTTACTTCGTGGCGAAGCAGCGAGCTTACTTAGGCATTTCAGCATCACCGACAGCAATTATATCGAAGCTCTAAATAAGTTGAGATAACGTTATGATAGAAAACGTCATACAATCAATGCCTTCATTAAAACTTTTTTAGAACAGCCATCAATAAGTACAGCTAATAACATGAATGTCAAACGATTGCTTGATGTTTCTGATGAAACACTTAGAGGTTTAAAAGCCATGGGGGATAAAGGCGAAGAAAGGGATCCCTGGTTAATTTATATATTGGTATCAAAGCTAGATGATGAATCCAAAAGTTTATGGGCTCAATATACAGCAAATAAAGATTTTCCTTCAATCCAAGATCTTTTTGAATTTTTATTACAGAGAAGCGATGCCTTAGACTCGATTCGCAGTTCAACAAAACGCAGCCAAATCCAAAAGCAGCCATCAATTCAGGGTCATGCTGTTGTTAATAATTAGACTGAATGTTCAATATGTAAGGCTTCTGATCATCCCATCTATCAGTGTACTAACTTTAATCAAATGGATATTCAAACGCGTCGAGAGTGGACAAGATCAAACAAACGGTGTTTCAATTGTTTGGGTGATATACATGTGGTATTCAAATGTTTATCCAAACGGCGATGTGCGACGTGTAAGAGAAAGAACCACACCCTTCTTCATTCATCGGAAGTTGAAACAGATAGTCAATCTAGCAACGAAGATCAAACAACGGATTCGCGAGAGTCAACAGGCAGAATGTCATCGAGTTATGGTCATGCTCCCACTGTTCAATCTATTTTACCAACGGCAATAATAAAAATAATGTGCACATCGGGTAAAATATTTCATTGTCGCGCACTTTTAGATTCAGGCTCCCAAGCCAGTTTTATCACTGAGTCTTGTATTCAACGCATTGGAGTACGTCGAAAAACGGTAGAGTATCGGTACGAGGCTTAGGGCACATTGACGCAGGAACTACCAGGGGAATGTCAACCATCAATATTCATCCAGAGGTTGGAGCAGACATAGCAGTGAACGCATTTATTCTTAATCGAATCACATCAAAGTTACCAGAATTCAGTGAAAATATTTTGAATTTAGAAGAGTTTAAAGGAGTACATTTAGCCGATCCAGACTTCCATAAATCAAACGAGATAGACGTTCTTATCGGCGTTGAACATTTCTTCAATATTTTAATCAGTGGCCAAATTCTAAAACTCAAAATACGCTTGTTCTCCAAAATACAATTTTCGGTTGGGTGGTTGCAGGTAATTTCAATAGTAGTGAAACATACAACGAGGCCTTCGCAACTGGACTCACAAGCAACATATGCGAGTTTAATATCGACGAAACCCTAAGACGATTTTGGGAAATCGAGTCAATCCCTAATGAAGGATCATATTTATCACCTGAAGAAGACTTGTGTGAACAGAGCTTCACAGAAAATCTACGAAGAACTCCGGAGGGCCATTTTCAAGTCAGATTACCATTTAAAGACTCACCAGCCAAGTTAGGAAAATCACTCAATAAAGCAATTCAACGGTTGACTGCGATGGAACGCCATTTTAGCCGAGATACAAACTTTTACGACCTATACAAGAATTTTATGAACGAATATCTGTCGCTTGGTCACATGTAAGAAATTCCATTAACACAGGTCAAGGATGATGGCTTCTTTCTGCCCCATCACGGAGTCATTAAACAGGGAAGTACAACTACCAAACTTAGGGTGGTTTTCGATGGTTCTGCTAAAACTAGCACGGGTATATCTTTAAATGACTGTTTAGCTGTTGGTCCGACTGTGCAATCCTCTTTGTATTCAATCATTCTGCGATTTAGAGAACACCGTTTTATTTTTTCCGCAGATATAGAAAAAATGTATAGGCAGATTGGCATTCATGATGAAGACACGAACTTTCAAAAAATTGTATGGCGCGAGAATCCATCGGATCCTATTAAATATTTTAAGTTATGTACGGTCACCTACGGACTAGCGTCAGCCCCATTCTTGGCAACACGGTCATTATATCAAATCGCTCAAGACACACTAAAACTTGATCCGGTGGCAGCAAGAAATATCGAGCACAACGTTTATATAGATGACATCATGACTGGTGGAAATACATTAGCTGAAGCAAAAGCCTTAAAATCATCGATCACAACAATTTTATCTACATATGGATTCAAATTGCGAAAGTGGATATCGAATTCGAATGACATGTTAGATGATGTGCCACCATGTGACAAGGAGCAGGAGATGAAATCAATAGTAGACAATGCCGATACTACAGTGAAGATCCTTGGATTGCAATACGAACCTGGAGAAGATGTATTTAAATTTCGAGTAAAACTACCAGATAACGCACCAATCACAAAACGAAGAATACTATCCGAAGCGGGCAAAATTTTCGATCCGTTGGGTTGGATCGCTCCAGTAAATATTAAAATTAAAATTTTTATTCAACATCTGTGGCTTCTCAATTTAGACTGGGATGATCCATTGCCAGATAAAGACGCTAACCAATGGATACAAATTCGAACCATGCTACCAGCATTAGAAGATATCTCAATTCCAAGATTTGTGCAAACATCAACCAGATTGAAGATTGAGTTACACGGGTTCTGTGACGCCAGTCAAGCAGCTTATGCAGCTGCAATTTACTATCGTGTTACTAATGCCAACGAAACTTATGTAAGCTTAATAACATCAAAAACAAAGGTTGCACCGATAAAGCAGCAAACATTGCCACGCTTGGAGCAGTGTGTGGCGGTCTTGTTGAGTAATTTGATGAACGTAGTGAAGAAGGAGACTAATTTAAGTATCGATCAAATCTTCTTGTGGACGGATTCAACTATCGTGTTGGATTGGCTTACTGCTCATCCTCGTCGTTGGCCTACTTTCGTGGCAAATCGTACATCACAAATATTATCTTCGTTTAGTCGAGCTCATTGGGGTCACGTGCCTTCGCCAGAGAATCCGGCCGACATCGCTTCAAGGGGCCTTTACTCGCACGATCTGAAATCTAACTCATTATGGTGGAATGGACCTGAGTGGCTGTATAAACCTAAGACATTGTGGCCACAACAACAGCGGCTATACACTATTGATGATGCTCCCGAAACTACAACTCATGCTGCAACCATGTTAGTGGAAGAAACTGATAAATTCGAAAAAATAATGTCTAAATATTCATCATTTCATAAGTTACAAAGAATTTTCGCATACATTTTACGATTTATTCGTCATTCGAGGCAACCAAAGACATCCCGGAGCACTGGACTATTTTTAAGCGGCAAGGAAATGTATGAAGCTCTTTTTCAAATCTGCACACATGATCAAAATAAATATTTTTCGGAAGATATTAGAGAATTACGTAAGAATAAATCAGTCAAACACACCAGTACAATAAAGTCGCTCAGCCCATTCATCGACGATTTTGGAGTTCTTCGAGTAGGTGGCCGACTAGAAAAATGCGAAGCGCCGTTTTCTACAAAACATCCGATTATCTTATCACCAAAGTCACCCATTACTTCATTGATTCTTCAGGATATGCATAAAGAGCACAAGCATGCGGGTCCATCCTTGTTATTGGCAATTTCTATAGACAACAGTACTGGATACCTAGTGCTAAAAATTTAATAAGAAAAATCATACATCGATGTGTTCCTTGTGTCCGTCAACGAGCTAAATGTCAAACGCAACTAATGGGAAATTTGCCGAGTTACCGCTTAGAATCCAGTCGACCGTTTTTGAAAATAGGCGTTGATTTTGCCGGTCCAATATTTGTTTACTTGACAAAGGTAATAGGACAAAGGAAGCACAAAATGTACATCTGCTTATTCATATGCGTCACCACAAAGGCTGTACATATAGAATTGGTCACTGATCTGAGCAGCGATGCCTTTCTTGCTTCGCTTAAACGATTCGTGGCACGTCGAGGATGTTGTCAAGAGATATTTAGTGACAATGGATCCAACTTCATCGGTGCGAATAACCAATTAAATAGAACATTCAAAAATTGCATTGATTCTGCTAATAATATTTCACATTTTCTTTCCAGTCATGCTATCACTTGGCATTTTATTCCTCCACATGGGCCACATTTTGGAGGTATTTGGGAATCGGCAATCAAATCAACCAAATTTCATCTGAAGAGAGTCATTGGAGACTCAACCCTCACTATAGAAGAAATGATGACGTTACTAACAGAAATTGAAAGCATGCTAAATTCACGTCCTTTGTGCGCACTGTCAGCAGAAGACCTCGATGCTCTAACTCCTTCCCATTTTTTAATCGGGCAACCTGCAACAAAACTGCCAGCATACGATGTCACTAGTGTGAAACAGTCGCATTTGTCACGATGGCAAATAATTCAATCAAAGAGCCAACATTTTTGGAAGCGGTGGCAACTGAAGTACATTACCTCATTACAACAAAGGCCGAAATGGGTAAAAGCAACACAATCCCTACAATTGAATGACATTGTTATTATCAAAGAAGACAACCTACCAGTGAACAAATGGCTTCTTGGAAAAATAATATCTCAACATCCAGGTTCGGACGGACTGACTAGAGTTGTCACACTCAAAACTAAAACAGGTGAATTAAAGCGACCCATAACTAAAATTGTTAAACTCCCAGTTGAACCGGATGGTGCAAGCGCGCCGGAATGTTTAGAAGCACTTTCCCTATAAAAAACATCATTCCAGCAATATGCCTAAAATTAAAGTAAATTGAATGATTACAAATTATTATACGAATATTCAATATTTAGACTTTAAGAAATGCATATACTTACGTATTTTTTAATTAAATTTGTTTTGACGTTTAGAAATGTCAATAGTAGTTAGATTGTAACATTCATTTTGCTATTTTCGAACTAGATCGATGCGACATCTTTCGAATCTTCCGAAAACAATAGTATTCGAAAATAGCAAAAATTAAATTTGTATAACTTCATAGTTTACTTTATACCATGTATGTATTAGTATATAAAGCAAAGAAAATTATTGTATCGCACTCTTCATTTGTTTTTTGCGACAACATAGAACAAGCTGCTAATTGAAAAATATTAAATAAAATCTTTATTGAATAAATTTATGTATACGTTTTATAACGTTTTGAAAACCTCGTTTTTTTATTAATCAAATTGTGTTAGTGATTGAAATCATACATAAGTGTTTTATATGCAAATAAACAGCACCTCGTAGAAATTCAGCCGAATAAATATCAGAAGATACAGTCCATTTTTGTTTTGCAATTACATCGTGGGATAATCAGCAACCAATTATTTTTCGGGCCACGGGTACACCGTGGAAGTCTACCATATCATTTTGGAGTGCTCCCCAGCATGCCTTTTCTTTATTGTTTGTTTTGGAGATTTAAAGTCAAGCGACATTAATGTTTTTCTTGTGTTCATTATCGTTCTTAAATAAATTAAATTTGTTTTGTGGCGATAAATTTCGACATATTATCGTTAATTACAGTTTTTTTATTAGTGAATGTATTATTTAATTTTAGTGTATTAACATTAAGTGTTCCTAACTATACGAAAAACAAGAAAAGCTTGTATTACAAAATGAATGGGATTATCCCTTTCATGTATTACGACCGGAAACTTAAAACTAGGAGATATAATGAGTATTTGCGCGATTCGTTGGATCCTTTCAATATATCCGACCGATGGTGAGTTACAAATAAATCAAATTCATTTAATTTTATTGATTAATTATTAAAACAAATTTTTTATTTTTTTATTTTGCAGTTTTATCGACAATTATCGGCTCCCAAAGCATTTAGTTTACCAACTAATCCATGAAATTTAACAATTTGTTGGTAACATGACCAATCCAATGTGCACCCGTTTATATTTGGAAGTTTTGGTTAGTTTAAATTTCTAGACCAGTGGGAGCCACCAGCGACGAGTGGGGTTAGACGCATTTGCGGTGATGAGCCAAATCAAAATCCCGCCTAGTATAGCTCGGGTCAGCAAAATTATTGGCACGGAGTTAGCACACCATCACCTAATTTTCCCAGCAACGACGGAGACAAGTAAAATTCAGAAAGATAATTTTTTTAATAAATATGGTGTACCGGAATAGTGGGCTTGATCGACTGTCTACCCACATCGCGATCGCAAATATATGCAAAAAGGATCAATATGCCTATATAAATAGAAACAATTTCCAGTCTATAAATGCACAAATGGTAAGTAATTACAAAATTTAAATAAATTATATTTTATGTTCGTATGAAATGAAATAATGTATATCTAACTAATGTACTAATTTTTAATTCAAGGTATGTGATTTAGACATGCGCATATTGACCGTAAATGCGAGGTGTCCGGACTCTACCCACTCTCATACATGGAATGGGAGCAAAATCCTGCCGGTTGTTAAGAGGCTAAGTTTAGAAGACAATAAAACATGGCTAGTTGGTAAGACAATTAATTTCGGTACTTTAAAATTCTGAAGTCAGCGTGCTTTCAACTATTTTACCGCCACCTGTTTCATTTTGGGCCGCTCTAATCTTGTTGAGCTTTATCTTAACACTTAACATTTTTTTTTAGATCCTGCCATACCTGAAAATAAGAACAAAATATTTAACGTTTTTTATTTTTTTGTTATATTTATTAAAATATTTACTCGTTTCCATTGATCGACCCTTCGTGGTGTAACGATCTGATGGTAGGCAAGTGGGCCATCAAAATATCTCAAATGGATTTTGATGCCATGTTTTGCCCACATCGTTATCAGAAAAGTTTATTTGTTTTAGTTAATTAATTATATTATGTAGTTTCTCTAACTTAGCTTAATTTTACCATTTTTGTTTTTTTTTTTTAAATTTTATTTTATTTTATTTGGTAACTATATTGACCAAAACTCACAATCGACTGTCCATTTGCTTTCCTTTGATTTACCGTCCCTCACTCATACTATAGTCAATTTCAACACAAACCGATTTCTTTGAATTAATCAGAGGTGGCCGCCTTGCCCGTACTTGTAGCGACTTAAAAGTTACAAATCGTGGGGACGACCTGTCCCTGAGATGGGTCTCATGTCAGGCCATATAAATTAATTAAATCTTTATATCTTTCAGATGATATACACCCATTGATTTTCCGTTTATATCCGTTAACTCACAAGCCACACTACCAATTAGATTCAATACAATGCATTTAATAAATTTAGAAATTTAGGAGCTAATTTAGCTGCAAAGCTCTCAGCAGCGTTACTCGGGGCAAAATTTCTGACAAATACGGTTTGCCCTACACGAACTTGTGGAACCTTGCTTCTTATATTGTATAGAGATTGGGATTTTTTATTAGCGTCTTGCATGTGCTGTGCAATTTTACGGTAAACTTGATGTAACCTCTCAGGTTTTTGATCAAAATATACATGATTTCCAGCGAGTTTTTGACTTGCTTTTAGAAGTTGATATACTGATCCGTGAAGGATAGTATGTTGTCCGAATACAGCGAAATGAGGTGAAACACCAGTAGCCTCGTGAATCGAGTTTCGGAGCGCATTAGTGACAGCGGCCAGATTGATATCCCACGCCTTTTGGTCATTATGGATATATGAACGTAAAGCAGCAAGTAGTGTCCGATTCACTCGCTCGGATGCATTGGCCTGTGGGGCGTATTTCGCAGTGAATAAATGTCGGACGCCATATTTTTGACATAATTCTTTCATTAAGTTTGAATCAAACTGTTTCCCATTGTCGGTCACTAGCATCTCGGGAACCCCAAACATCAGAAAAACCTGTGACTCGAGGAACCCAACCACCTCACTTGCAGTAGCCTGTCGAATAGCTCTGGTTAACACAAATTTGGATAGATGGTCAATGGCAATCAGAATGTAAGTATTGCCATTTCGTGTTCTAGGATAAGGCCCTAAGAAATCCACATAAATTCGTTGCCAGGGCCTGGAGGTGGTAGGCAGTGTACCAAGAGGAGGTCGATTGCAATAGTTTAATGCCTTATTCGCCTTGCAAATATCGCACGAATTAATATAATTTTTGACATCAAGAGACAAGGCTGGCCAATAAAAGTATCTCTTAAGAATGTCGGTGGTTTTCCGTATCCCTAAATGCGCAGAGGTCGGCGGTAAGTGTGCCGAATCCATTAAAGCATGTCGAAGTTCCTCGGGAACAATTAACTTCCAGCAGGGCACGTCAGCATCGGGTGCAAAATCAGATTGAGGCTTAAGATTAATAAAGACTCTCCCATCTATAGATTTGATATTACTCTTGACAGCGCTACTTTCCAGTGCGAGGATGAGCTGGACGTAATTTTCCGACTGAAACGCTGGGGAGTTGTAATCAATGTTCAAAGGCCGCTCTGAAAGAGAAAATGCGTCCATATGTACTCGCGACAAAGCATCCGGAACACAGTTTTGTGAGCCCTTACGATACTCGATCTTGAAATTAAAACCTTGGAGCTTTAAGCTTCAACGAGCTAAACGTCCGGTTAAGTCCTTAGTTGACATTAGCCAAGTTAAGCTTGCGTGGTCGGTAATTACAGTGAACGGTAGCCCTCCAACGTATGCTCTAAATTTTTCGACTGCCATCAATGCGGCTAGACATTCGAGCTCCGTTACACTGTAATTCCGTTGAGCACCTGATAATTTATGGGACATAAAGGCTAATGGTCTATCTTCCGAGTTTTCATCTTTTTGAAATAGAACAGCTCCCACACCTGTTGAGCTAGCATCACATTGAATGAACAGGAGTTGAGACTAACGCTGATTTCAATTTGTCAAAAGAATGTTGGGATTCTTCATTCCAGAGGAATTTTCGGCCTTTCTTTAAAAGGTCAGTCAGGGGTGAAGACAAAGCAGAGTAATTTCGGATGAAACGACGATACCATCCCGATACACCCAAGAATCGTCGAACTTGACGCACAGTTTATGGCGTGGGTAACTCTGCAATGGCCCTTACCTTCTCGGGGTTGGGACGCAATCCTCCCTCACCAACGACATGACCAAGGTATTCGATTTCTTTCAGTAAAAAAGAACATTTTTCCACATTTATGGTAAGCACAGCTTTGGAGAGCCTTTCTGCAACTTCTGAAAGAATTGCAAAATGCTCATCCAGTGTGACTGTGGTTATCAAGAGATCATCGAGATAAACGAATACCTGATCATGAAGCTGATGGGGAATAACGCGGTGCATCAACCTCGATAGTGTTTGGGGCGCATTGCAGAACCCAAACGGCATTACTTTAAATTGATAAAATGGACGTCCCTGGATGGTGAATGCTGTTTTCTCTCGTGAGCTAGGATCCAAGAGAATTTGCCAAAAGGCATCCTTGAGATCCAAGCTAGAGATATATTTTGTGTGATTTAGTCTGCTCAGAAGGCCGTCGATCAGCGGTAACGGGTAAGCGTCTTTTTTGGTGAGTGCGTTTAATCTCCGGGCGTCCAAGCATAATCGAATGTTCCCATTTGCCTTTTTCACTATAGCCATTGGGGAGCTCCACGCGCTGTGCTTTCCTCAATGACGTCTAACTGAAGCATTCGGTCAAGCTCAGCATATATTAATTTTTGGACAGCCGGTGACACAGAATAAAATCTTTGCTTCACTGGGGAGGCATCCCCAACGTCAATATGATGATTAAGCAAAGGAGTTCTCCCTAGTCCCATTTTGCCGAAGTTTGGTAAACGCTCAATTATATTTTGAAGTCGCCTCCACTGATCTTCGGTTAGGTCATGCTGTTTTGACAACTTAGAATTTACAGTTGGAGTAGCAGTATTTGTTTTTAATTCCGAAATAATCTGAGGCACTATACCAAAAGTTTCCCAAAAATCACATCCTAAATATAAAGGTTGTTGTAATGAAGGGACCACAAAAATTTTCATCGGCACTTGTTTGTGATTGAAAGATACTGTAACTTTGACATAACCAAATACTGGTTGAGATGACCCACAGGCTGTTTGCACAAAAGTGGACATTGGATACACAATTAGTTGATGTTTTGAAATAAACTCTTCCGCTCCGTTACCCAATGCACTAATTGTAGCTCCACTATCTAACAATCCTTGGATTTTAGTACCTTCAATTACAACGGACGCATACGGGCGTTTATCTGCACAAGATCCAGATAAATTGGTTATGACGGTTTCTGAACATTTAGCAAACATAAGCTTACGCTCCTTAAAATATCTCTTGGACCGAAATCTAAAACAAGCCGACTTAATATTTTTGGAAGATGATTTTATGGAAACAATATTAGAAGGATTGATAGAATTTATGGATGTTTTGATTGCTCGCTTGGGGTGCTGGATTCCTCAATAGAAGTCTCGCCAAAATTGCTCTTTGTCCGAAACTTGACTGCCGGAAATGGGATGGACCGTTTTGCCTCATTTCCGTAAGATTGTTTCCCATCTTCTGTGAACAATTTGGACAATGTACGGTTTTAACCTCTGGTTTCCCACACGTATAGCAAAATGTTCTAGATGGTAAATCACATCTAAACCAATGGTGTCCTATTTCCCTACAGTTAAAACAATATAGAGGCGTTGGTGGTGCCTCTTGAGGATTATACAGAACTGGATGATTAGGGTTTAATGCGGAGATGTTATTCGGATTATATTCAATGGCATTTTGGGTTGTTGCATAATGTGAAATGTTAGCGAAATTATTAGGAATAATCGATTGTTCTGTATTCATATGAGATACGGTGGTATTTTGATATTGCACTGGATTCATCTGCGAGGTAGATACTTCGTGAATATTATAGGGCTTTCAATTCATAGCTGATTCAGGAATATAACCGATTCGTTTCCAGGTATCCTCTGTGGAAATGCATATGCTAACCAAATCACTGAGCGACGATATAGGTCTACCTGCTAAATGGCTTATTAAACCTAGACGCATATTTTTTTTCAGCATTTCCAACAACTCGCTTTCAGTTAACGGGACTTTCATAGGCATAGCCATCGATAAAACATCGTAGTAAAATTCTATAATCGGTTCCTTAGGCTTCTGCTTACGATCATCTAGGAGTTTACGAATATCCACATCCGTTCTTCGGTCTTGGAAGCGGTGTATAAATTAATTCCGGAGACGAGGCCAATTACATCCCGGATTTTGCTGAACAGTTAACCAATAATGTTCCAATGCAGGTCCGCTAAGTAGGAAACTTACATCATGCATAAGTTGATCTAATGATACACCATGTGTTGTCGCCAGATGCTCAATTAGCATGACAAATTTTTCTACTGCCATACCGGTAGGCAACCCGTCGAACTTTACGTTCCACTTATGAACTGGTGTTTGTAAGGGTAATTTAGCTACTAGTTGTGTTTGCTCTCCAATAGACCCACCTACCGGAGCTTGGGAGTTTACCTTTGAATGAAATTGTGTAGGAATTTGAGAGTCATACCTAATATTTTGTGGAATAACATTTCCTCTCCATGGTAACCGTGGAGGTTGCGGGACTCCAGTGTAACATGGTAAACTTGGTCGTACGTATGGTGGAGGAATCGGATTATAGTAAACTGTTTGCGGTGGAGGTTGAGAATAACCAGAATTCATGACCATAACTTCAGATTGGGAATTTGACGTGGTGGGTACATTCTCAGAAGTATTTTGTATTAACTTTGGGGTTGAAATACCCTGTGGAGGTTCTTTTTGTCTTGTTCCCTCTCTCACCTCGTCTTCGAATTTCTTTATGTGAATAGCGCTAACTTCCGCTAAGGAAGAATTAATATCCTTAACGTTGTTTTTATGGTCTTCACACAAAACAAGAAGGCCTTGGCAAATTTGAAGATATTCTAAACTCGCTATACGAACTGCTCCGATGTTTAATATTCGATCAAGACGACCTTTTAAATAGAGTAACTGCGTCGTAATGTTGTTGAATTCTCCTTCTGCATCCGGATTATTTTCCATAAATCTGACGAGTCTAGCGTGTAAGTTTTGCAGTTTAGCCGAACAAATTGATGTTTCGTTAGTAGGACACCTGGTGGCGTACGGGTGAGGTTCGGTTGGAATTAAATCATGATCACTAAGTTCATTATTGAGCCGAGTATCTAATGCATCAAATTGTGATTTTAGTGTACCACTAATATGGCGTACTTCACATTCTATACGAAACTCGTCGGTTTCCAAATTTTCGGAGTTTAAAATAAAAGATGACATTGTATTGAATCTATTTTGGATATCAGGGTGTTGCGAAAAAATATAGCAAAATGTAGATTTCAAACGGATGTGACAATCGCCCGAAAAAAAATTCAAATAATACTTTACAATTGTAATAATACCGATATTTCTAAGTAAATAAAACCATGGAGGTTTTGCCAAAAATAAACTTAAACATAAAAAAAAAATTCAAATATAATAGTAATAGATAATTCAAATAACCTTATGAAATGATATAAGCTAGAAACGATAATATTAATATATTTAAATATAAGAAAATAATTTGATAAATTGAGAGAATAGGAGGATGTGACCATAATGTAAATATAGTAGTACCCTGCCTGTGCTGGCTTGAAAGGTGAGGATAATAAGGGAAAATAGAAAAAAAAATTACTACCAGATGCAAAATAATCAACATCATTTTTGATGGAATAAGGAGCACTGATGAAAGTATAACAACACAAATGAAAAATCTAACATTAAAATCAATAAAGTAAACTTTGGAATCAATGCGAATTAAATGTGTTGTTTGGTATTGAACTAATAGCTTCATGTAAGCAGCATTGAAATACACATCCAAATCGACATGTTGGTACATGGAAGAAATGCTTATTCAAAACCGCGTACTTGAAGCATATTATTTTCAATCAAAATTATAAAACTAATTGGGAAAAATACTAGAATTAAAATGATCCATAAAACTAACAAATGTATCAACATAAATATATGGAATCAGTTGCGCAAATGGACATTAAAAAAAATGGTTGAGGAAAAATAGGAATAGGAATAGGAATAGCCAGTATGTTTGGGCGCCACTGTCACGATCTGATGATAGGCGAGTGGGCCATCAAAATATCTCAAATGGATTTTGATGCCATGTTTTGCCCACTTCGTTATCAGAAAAGTTTATTTGTTTTAGGTAACTAGAGACTTCACAAGGCGGACTAATCTAGCTTGGCTAAAGCTCGTCGGAGGAGTGGGTAAAGAATGAAGCATAGCTACCTCTTGCATTGCCGCCGAAGGAAAAATAATGGAAAGGGGAAGAAGGGGGGAAAAATGAAACCAGCACACTCAGGTACCCATACTCACCTAATCCTCAACTACCTACCATGGTCACATCGCTCCTAAACAGTTGAAAATTTATCTCATTATAACACTTTTAATTTCACTCAACGCAAACGAAACAGAAATGAAAATAATTATTGGACATATTCGAAAGGTGAAACAATTGGAGTTCTATTCAATATCAACCAAACAAAATTTATTGAATCTGAATATAACAAAAAGTAACCAAAAATAAAAAATGATAACCTATCTAATTATTGGAATTGCCGACCTATTTCAATTATGACAGTTACTTATTGGAAAAACTGAGGTAATACGCAAACAATACCGTAAACAAAAAAAAAATCCATTGAAATAAGTTGCGAACGAAACAGGAATACTTAATCGATATGTATAATTTACCGATAAAGTTGAAAATATTAGAAAATGTCGACTGGGTGAAAATATCGACTGTAAAAAAAATACCGACTGAGAAAATGTCGACTGAGGAAATGTTGTCTGAGAAAATGGCGACTGAAGAAATGTTGTCTAAGAAAATGTCGACTGAGGAAATGTTGTGGGAGAATTAATTTTATTTTATTGAGCCAATGATTTAAAATTAAAACAAATTTTTGAAATATTGGTTTAGGGCTCTTTTTATTTTTTTTAAAATTTAATTACGGCTTTAGCTTTTGATTCCTACTCGGAATACCGCGTTCTGATAACGCTTTTGAGAATGATTCCGAATAGGAATCGAAAGCTGAAGCCTTACTTAAGTTTTTTTAACAATAAAAAGAGCCCTAAACCAATATTTTAAAAATTTGTTTTAATTTTGTGGGAGAATGTTGTCTGAGAAAATTTGCACCGCACTGAAAAAATGATGACTGATAAAAGGTTGATTGAGAATATACTGCGCAATCAACCTTTTCTCGGGCAACATTTTATCAGTGAAATAGTTAACTGAGTTTCTATCAATTTTTATTCAACACTCTAATAAAAAAATTGCATTGATTGCATGTAACCTAGGTAGTTTTCCAGTATCAATAAATCATTCAACAGTTTTTAAGAAGTACATAATACAAAATAATTGATTGTATGCGAACAAAAGTGGACGGGCAAATAATTCCTAGTAATAAAAACGGTAAAAAATTACTATTTGGGGATACATATTTCATTGTGAGACGATGACTTCAGTTAATGAAATTAAAGTGTATCGTTGGCGTTGTACAAAGAGTAAAAGCCATTCTTGTCCCTCTAGAATTTCAAGTACAGAAAAGACAGCAAATTTACACATAATCGTGAAATCTCCAGCAAAGGAACATACACATTAACCATCAGCGTATGAAAAGGATGTTAATGAAGTAAACACCTCGATTAGACAGAGTGCAGCACAATCTATTAGAAAGTTTTGTAAAATATTACAATCAGCGACACTAATGTGTCCACCAATTTCAAACCAGTGTCAAATGAAGCTCAATATCAAAACATTAAATATGCTCGAAAAAAATTAGGCTGTACTCGGAAGCTACCAATTTAGATGTACTGGAAATACCATCCATTTTACAAAAGGTTGAAGACAAGAATTTTTTAATAGCAGACAAGATATTAGGTTGTTCAGAAATTAATGCAGGTTTTATGATTTTATTTGTTTCAACAATTTTTTAACAATAAAGAATTACGCAAAGGGTTTAACATTATACGTCATTTTAAAGCTTATTTTATGCTCTTTCTTACCACATAACCCATTTTTAATCTAAATTGTAGTTTTGTCTATTTTTAGACCTTTGAAGTTAAGATGTCAAACCAAGAATTTCGCCACATTTACTTGTATGAATTTAAACTCGGCCGCAGTGCAGCACAAACAGCTCGAAACATTAATGAAGTTTGGGACCAAGGAAGTGTTAATGAATGCACAAAACAACGTTGGTTTCAAAAATTTCGTCATGGTGAATTCAATCTTGAAGATGAGAAAGGTCGCGGACGTCCCTCTGCCATTGACGATGATGAATTGAAGGCTTTGGAGGAAGCAAATCTACGCACGACTATTCGAGAGCTTGCAGGGGACCTAGGCGTAAGTATTGGATTAATTTCGGAACATTTGAGCCGAATTGGAAAGTCGAAAAAGCTTGACAAATGGGTGCAACACGAATTGAATGAAAACTGAAAAAATCGGCGTTATGAAGTTTGCTCTTCACTTCTTCTGCGCAACAAAAACGAACCATTTCTCGATCGCTTTGTGACGTGCGATGAAAAGTGGATTCTATACGATAACCGATGACGTTCAACGCAGTGGTTGGACCGTGGCAAAGCCCCTAAACACTTCTCCAAACCTGAGCTGCATCAAAAAAGACTATGGTGACTGTTTGGTGGTCGTCAGCCGGAATTATCCACTACAGCTTCTTGAATCCTGGCGAAACTATCACAGCAGAGAAATATTGTCAACAAATTGACAGAATGCATAAATAACTGAAACGTCTGCGTCCAGCATTAGTCAATAGAAAGGGCCCAATTCTTCTGTATGATAATGCTCGACCACATGTTGCACAGCCGACGCTGCAGAAGTTGAACTAACTTGGCTCTGCCTCATCCACCATACTCACCAGACCTCTCGCCAACCGACTACCGCTTTTCCAAGCATCTCAGCTACTTCTTACAAGGAAAAGTCTTCAACGACCAAACAGCCGCAAAAAATGCCTTCGAAAAATTCGTCGCTTCCAGAACTGCAGAATTATATGCTACTGGAATTAATAAACTTGCATCTTGTTGGCAGCAATGTTTAGATTCTAATGGTTCTTATTTCGATTAATAAAATTTATTCTAAGCTGAGATATGTCGTTTTAAATAAAATGGTTGAAACCCTGCATTAATTTCTGAAAAGCCTAATATTTAATGGTGGGCGGATTATCATACTAGCACGTTCGGAACAATTCAACATTTTTTCGCGCTCTGATTTGTGAATTTTAGTTGGAACATTTAGCATTATTCCCGGATTAATAAAACAGTTATTTTCAATTTTTTGCAAGATAAGATATAATGATAATTATATAATAATCCCGGACATTTACTGTTTAATGACAGCGAAAACTGAAAATTGTTATTAATGAAGTCTTTCAAGAAATATGTAATTATGCCGACCAAAAACCATTTAAGTTAAATCCCAAATTCATATTGTCCGACTTTGAAAAAGCCAATGCCAAAGCAGCTAAGAAATTATTTCTAAATGTTATTTTCTCTGGTTATAACTTTCTGTTTTTCTGAGAAAATGTTGTCTGAGAAAATTTCCACTGGAAAAATTATGCCTGAGCAAAGGCTGATTGAGAAAAAATTGCGCAGTTTTTTCTCAATCAACCTTTTCTCAGGCATAATTTTTCCAGTGGAAATTTTCTCAGACAACATTTTCTCAGACAACATTTCCTCAGTCGACATTTTCTCAGACGACATTTTCTCAATCGACATTTTCTCAGTCGACGTTTTCTCAGTCGACATTTTCTCAGTCGACATTTTCTCAGTCGAGATTTTCTTAGTCGACATTATGACCCGGACCCATAATTTACAAAAAATTGAAAAAAAGAAAAAAAAATTTAAATAGAAACTACGAACTTAAAAATCTATAATATTACGACGAATTGTATTAGGTCGGAGTTTTATCACGATGATTAGAATATAATAGTTCATTTTGGTGGTTTTATATTTGATTTAGTTAAATATTTAATTTTAAAAGTACTTAACTAACACGTTCTCGATGAATTCAGGAACCGTTGATTTCCAGTTATTCAAGACTGGCGAGTGCAATTTTAATGGCTGCCATTACACTATTTGATAACCGACAATTTCCCGTAATATTTGGGAGTTTGTAGAAATTTCGATTTTGCGCACTTAGCATATGACCAATATTTTAATTACTAATATGTTATTTTATATTATATCGCACTGCAAAAATTGTTTCAATAACACTTTACTGAGTTACTGTATTAAATTGTTTTTTTACACAGCGAATGAAATGTTCAATATACATACTATTTTTCTTGTACATAGATTTATTCATTCATTCATAGATCACTGAATTTTATTTTTTTAGTACATTACAATCCCATTATATTTTGGTTGGGCAATCACTATAATGTCACTAACGTTTTTTTTTTTCCATTACACACTTAATTAAATTACATTCACAAGTTCATATATTATAATTAGAAACATTATTTATAAATATTTTTCTTATATATTAAATTGGTCAATTCCATGCCGGTGGGATAAATTCACTAATTTTTAATTTTCATTCAATAAAAATTATGGCCAGTTATAATTGTACGAATTTTAATTTTTAAATGTCCACTTAATTTACGTATACAATATGGCTTATTTATCAAATAGCAATGCTTCACGTAATTTTAGGAATTTAAATTTAATTTAAGTTTATACAACAACACTATAGATTTATTAACACAGTATATTTAAGGGTTTTATTAATAAATTTTAATCATAGATTTTCACAATTATTTTAGCTTATTATTATCAAAATTTTTAGTTTATGTTTTAGTTAATTAATTATATTATGTAGTTTCTCTAACTTAGCTTAATTTTACCATTTTTGGTTTTTTTAAAAAAAAATTTATTTTATTTTATTTGGTAACTATATTGACCAAAACTCACAATCGACTGTCCATTTGCTTTCCTTTGATTTACCCTCCCTCACTCATACTATAGTCAATTTCAACACAAACCGATTTCTTTGAATTAATCAGAGGTGGCCGCCTTGCCCGTACTTGTAGCGACTTAAACGTTACAGTGGGTTCAATGATAAACTATTTAACTCATTAGTTAGTTCCTCCCATAGTTGCGCCCTTAAATCATTGCCGTGGACCGCACCTAAATCAAACAACTGTTCATAATTGTTTTGAACAAGTTCAATTAATATTTGCTTTTGTTGCTCAGTTATTCGATTCTGTAATTACATGAAATGAAGTTAAAATGTATTTGATTATAGTGAGTGTTAGAAATTATTTAATAAAACAAAAATGATAATGTATTTTTTACAATTGGCGGTGGCTCTAGCAGACAAAAGTGAAATGCATGATACGGTATAATAAAAAGTTACTAAGAAAATTATGCGGAAATACTGTCCATAATTAAAGTTTGTATTTGTTAAAATTGTAATTATTAGAAAATATAAATAATTCTATAAAGATAAATGACAATTAATCCGTTTTTTTATTGGCGCCGGATAGATCACATGCGCGAAGCAGACAATTTCCTACTCCTAAATTTAAATTTGACGTGCTTTTATTTATAAATTAATTTATTTAATGTCAAATTATAATTTTAATAAATGGAATGCCTCCCTGTAAACTTGAAACATATAAAAAATATTTAGCTCTACCTATTTATATGGAGCCGCTATTGGGAGCAACTTTTATATGACGGCTCTCGATAACAGCTCTGGATAGCAAATATGCATCAAAAGTTGCTCCCGATAGCGGCTTCATATAAATAGGTAGAGCTAAATATTTTTTATATGTGTCAAGTTTACAGGGAGGCATTTCATTTATTAAAATTATAATTTGACATTAAATAAATTCAATTTATAAATAAAAGCACGTCAAATTTAAATTAAGGTGTTAAAAAATGCTTACATACTTTGCCATCCGTCAATGGAAATTAAAACTTGTTTAAATTTTTTACGAATTTGTCGTCAACGAAAAAAGGGTCTAGTGCCCATTTTTTTTAAAAAAATTCACTTGTGCACACAATAGGTAGCAAACGAAAAAAAAATTGTTTTTTGTTACCAATGCAATACAATTTTTTTGAAATATTTTACGATAACGTATTTTCTTAGAACACTAGTAAATTTCTGTAATGTTTAAGCACCAATTTTCATTTTTGTACGTGAAGTTAATACTCACTGTAGTATGCTTTTTAAATTTACCAAGGAATAAAAAATTATAATTTAATATTTATGATATTATTTCGATTTAAATAAATAATTAAATATTCACTACATAAATACTTACCGATACCATTTTGCTTGAATATTCAACAACAAATGATTAAACAAAAGTATGAATTCCCTGTCTCACCAGCAAGGGAATGATATCTCTCTCGTGAACATGAGCATCAAACATTTGAACCGGTTTCACCCGATTCAATAATTTTTGATGCTTATCGTCACAAATACAAAGAAAATTAATGACAGCACACAATAACAATTTTTCATTTGTTAAACGAAATCGGCGTTCTGGCACCCTCCAGCTTTATTTAGCCTTCCTGTAGTAAAGCTGGGTGACCTACAGGCGATTTTTTATTCCCAGCAACTCGCAAGAGTAAAATCAAAACGGTAGACGATGCACGGGTAGGAATACACGGGAGTGGGCCTGCCCTTTCAAAGTCCTTGAGTCCCAATGCTACCGCTTTTCTACCAGAAGTAAATGTTATTACATCTAGGAGGGAGATCAATGAGCCCAAATAGTATATATCACGTACCGGCCGGCAGTATTATCAGGTTCAATTAAGAGCCTGAATATTGACTAGACGATAATTAAGTAGGGCTTGATGAACAAAAGATCTTGTAGGTCGCAGTGCGAGGTGGCTTGAACGCGCACATGGCCCTCAAGTAATAATAATAATAATAAATACCTTTAAATTTGTTAAGTTCTTTATTTCCTTTAAATTTATTAATTTGTTTCATTTTATAAATATTTAAATTCTTTATCTAAAAATTCTTGAATTTCTTTAAATTTGATACAATCTTATGCTTTTTAAAATTATTTCTAGAAAGGGAAATCTAGGAGAAAAATGGCAGATAGGAATTTAATGAATTTACATACTGTTTGCACTAAACAGCAGCCAGGCAGGTGTCTAGGAACCTGATTGAGAGGAAACTTAATTCATAAAACATCGAATTGGTTTACTTTACCATTATTTCCAATTGATATCATAATCATGGAGGTGATTGAACCACTTATCTTGATTTTTAAGCTTTACCAACTAAAAGCATTATATACATATGTAAGTTATTTATTTTAAAAATTAGCTATTTAATTTTACAGCTTTTTATAAAAAGAAAATCTCCTTTTCATATTTTCTAAAACTTAAATATTTCTTCGGTTTTATCAAAAAAAAAAAAAAAAATTGATAATAATCATTATTTTCATAATATTCTTAAGCGTATTAATTCGATTTAATTTCTTCATAATTGCTTGGCATAAATGGTTTCAATATATAAATTTGAATTGCGGTATGAGAATTTCGATGTAAATTTCCCATTTTAGTGAAATCGCGGTTAGAAAAAGTTCGAGGCGAGGGATTAATAAAATTATGTTTTTAAAATGAAATGTTCTTATGCGAT